>PVKE010021087.1:0-26869 GCA_004027555.1 Craseonycteris thonglongyai
GGACCCATATGATGAACTGGGGTGTAGCCCCCAGTTCAGTTCTTGCCGGGGTTTATGTGGGAGACCCCGGCCCAGTTCCTGCCCTGCGCAGCCCCCACCCACCTGTGGAGTGAAACTATATGGAAAACTAATGCTGTTAACTATGGAGACTGCTCTGGGCCCTCCCCCTTCTCTCTGTCTCTCTCTATCTGTCTCTGTCTGTCAAAAAACCAATAAAAATAAATCTTTAAAAAAGATTTTTTGTTTAAAAATAAATAAATAAATAAATAAATCCTAAGGAATAAAAGGGTAAGCAAGGCAACCAGATACATGACCAAAAAAAAAGGACCCACAAAGATTAAAGTTGGGCATGTTTAATCATGTATTAAGTAAGCCTGTGCAAGCTAGTATAGGTTGAGCCCTAGTTCATAGGTTTTACATTGTTATAATTTTCAAAAATCCTATTGACACCTAATGTATTAATAGTTAATTGGTGACTGTAGTTTAATAACTACTCTTATTTTGTAGCATATTGGGTAAAAGAAATTCTTAAATAATTATAAAATGTTCTTATTGACATATTTTAGTACATCATGGGAACCATACGTAAATGCAGTTTAGATTATTTATCCCTTCACCATGGTTGATATTAAAGCCTGGTTACCACACAAAAAATTTTTTTTCTGTCCACCTGCATATTTTTCTGTTTTAAATGTAGTAATGTCAAATTTAATTTAAAAAAAAACAAAAAGTGGTGCCATCTGCTAGGTTTGTCCCTCTCTAGTTACAGAAACTTATAACATTCTAAATAAGTTCAGAACCAGTTCCTGTTCTTTTAGAGGTCCACAGTCGATACTTTATATTGAGAGTGCTACATATTTTTGTCTCATGTCATGCTAGATAACTATGCTCTTCACTAACTAATTAAATAACATAATTTATTACTGAATAATATTAATATTTTTAATAAAACATGAAAACCAGTAAATGATCTGTTTAAAGTCTAAATTGTCCACAAAGTGTTTTTTGTCTGATTATAGTAATTAATCCACTGATATCTGAATACCTTTATTCTAATCAGAGATTTGAACCACTTCCTATTTTTAGTTCTGTGAATCTCTGATTATGTTACTTAAATTATTTTTTGGCCTATAAAAGTGACTTTGTCAGTCAGCCATAAAAAAAAATTTTTTTCTCTGCATCTAAAATTTGGTATTTTTTATGATATGGCACAGATTTTTCCTCAACTGGGAAAAGTGCAATTTTGGTAATACTTGTATAATCTCTAAAGCTTCTTATAAAATAAAAACCATTTGTGCTGATCATGGTTTATGTATGTTATTAAAAATTTATCAAAGCATAACACATCAGATACCAATTTATTTGTTGTAATTCATAATGAAAATATGTGCTTCCACATTTGCAAACCTTAATTCTTACCAATAAATGAAAATGTTATATATGACAATAAATGTAAAAAGTTAATATTAGACTGTACCACATTATTTTCCTAAAGTATACAATTAAAAAAATGACTGAAAGGAGTGTTTTTGCTATTGTTTAAATATGTAAAACCAGTAAAAGTAATTAATTTTGAGAAAAACATGTTTCATAATTCTGCTTAGAAGTAGTCTAAATAATTCTTCATGGATTGCATTAAATACTTGTATATGAAAGTATACTGACATTTTATAAGTGACCATGTATTCTCATTCATTCATCACTTATTCACAGATATGTACAAATTTGCTTCCTGGATTCTTTCCTAAAGATCTGCTACACAGATCATTGATAATCCAATCCAGTGGTTGCTTATTTCTTCCATACCAGATCCCTTCTTCCAAGAATGGACTGATGCATTGATCAAGACTCTTTGTTACAAACAATAGGATCTTCACTATTTAATTTAAATGAAGGAGGAGACTTATTAAAATATAGAGTAAGTAGTTTACATAATTGAATAAAATGGCTTTAATAATGACCTGTTAAAAACAACTTTTAAAACCCTATCACAGAAGTGTAATATCAAAGGGTTTTCTGCCTCTGCCATTATCAGAAGTAACTAGTAAGGAAGCTGTCACTCTGACTGCTGAGTTCAGGTCAACACTCCCTTTGCTATATTATCCATGATAGAAACATTTCTCATTCCAAAACCGTACTTGTTTTTTTAATAAGAATTTTAGAAAAGGCCATGCTTGCTTGAATCTGATAGAAGAAACCTAAAACACATCCAGAAGTCTAATCACAAGGGAATCTGGGGAATGTAGCTTTTAATTGACTAGACTTGGTAAAAAGTCTATAAAAAGAAAGCATGCTAATTGGTGTTTGGAATGGTTGTTGAGTGAATCAAATCATAGTATCCACCACAAAGTGTTCACAAACATTTGAGAAAAGAGGATACCTATTAACACTTCCAAGAAAAGGATAGTGAGTTTTTTGCAGAAATATATGCATATATAAAATATTTTTTAAATTCACATATACCAAAGTGGTAATGGTGGCCATTTTTAGATAGATCAAAAGTAAAATTTACTTTTTTTGGCATATAAAAACCTGCAGGGGAAGCCGGGATGGCTCAGTGGGTTAGGCGCTCACTTTGCAGCCCCGGGGGTCGAGGATTGAATCCTAGCCCCGGCCCGTGCGGACCCATATGCTAAACTGGGGAGTTCCCCCAGAGTTCAGTTCTCACCGGGGCAAAACCCCGGCCCACTTCCTGCCCTGTGCAGCCCCGCACCCACCTGTGGAATGAAACTATGTGGAAAAACCAATGATGTGCAACTATGGAGATTGTTCTGGGCTCTCCCCATTCTCTGTCTCTGTCTCTGTATCTCTCTCTCTCTCTGTTAAAAACAATAAAAATAAATCTTAAAAAAAAAACAAAACCTGCAAAGGGTTATATAATATTATACACAGAAAGTATTTTGCAAAAGAATAGACAATAAAAAATTACTCATAAATGTTAAATATGCATATGTATAAAATTAAGGTAAATCAAGTGAAGCACCTTATGTAGGGCCTGGTGCTTAATTGCACAGAAATTGTGTTGCTGTAATTATTCTTTTGCCACTGAATATATTTGACTTTTAAAATGACCACACATTAACATTATAAAAATAAAATTATATACACCTTTCTCTATGCATCTATGTATATGCTGTATGTTTATGTAGTTATTTTATCTTAGAAGCATATTTAGAACCATCTGTCCTTCCATGAAATATCAACAGAGAAGCGGTTAACAGAAGAAAATTACAGATGCTTTATTCTACTTTCACATGCACTCAACAGGATAATCTAGGGGTAAAATAAATACTTTCTAAATGATGTTCACAGTGGCAGTGATAACAATTATAAAGGTTTTCTGAGTAGGTTTTTTCACACCTCTACTATTTTAAGTCTTCTGAGAGATGAAACCCCATGGATCTCTTGTATTCCTGCATGCCTTGAGAGAAGGAACACTGACTGTTTTAAATCCAGACTTTCTCTTCACAGATTTTGTACAGTATAGTTAATACCCTTATACGATAGAAAGAGTACCTTTCTCTGGAGCAAGGGGCAAGTATATTTATTGACAAGTGTAATAAAGAAATGTCTCTCTAGAAGCCAAATGTCAGGTATGTGTCCTGTTTTTTAGAAAATATTTGAGTTTTTTAAACTGGGCAGAACAGAGGGGAGATTTCTCCTCTTCTAAGGCAAACTGCGGCATGTGCAGGTATTATCTGGCCCTCTTCTCATCACCCCATGCAGACAGCCACAAGGGCTGCTACTCAGGTTACTGCTATGACTCTGAAAAATAAAATGCTTTGTCTTTTACCTGGGAGCCCCATGTTTTCTTCAAGCATCCAGGTAACATGGAGTCTAATTTTTTAGTTATTCAAGAAGATACAATCTCAGACCCCTCACAGTTCTTTTTCAGAGCACTCTCTTTATTAACTTGCTTAATCAAAAAACAAACCTATCAAGAAGAAAATATTATTACCCACTTTTATACAAATGAATGTATAAATGATTAGTATACTGAGGTATACTAATCTTCTACATATATTTATGTTCAAAGTGTCCACTGCATTGTCTAATACTATTTTCTTTTTCTTCTACAGAGTTGTATGCATTATGGCAGGGCATAATAAGAATAATGTTAGTCTAAGAATAAATATGACAGGACACCTAATGGTTATTTAATATCAAGAAGTCAGAAGTCTCCAAGTTTGGGATATATGTGGATTATAATTTAGAATTACATAAAATAATTAGACAAAAAGTCAACATGTTTTGGCATTTAATATTAAAATTTTATGAATTAAAGCTTTTGTTTTTATAAATATTGTTCTGCTGTGAATGTATTAAAAATGAATGTAGAAATTTCAAAACATATTAAAATAAGAACTCACATAAACCAAGAGCTTTTCATTCTAACTGAAAAGGGTCACATATTTTTCACCTCATTTAATTCTTATAACAGTATTTTGTGGTATATTATATCATATGAGAAAAAGAGATTGAGTCTTTAAGTGAGGGTAAATAATTGAGACTAAGTACACTGAATTTAAACCTATGAATATCTTGAAAAGTGTTATAAAAATCAGTGCTTCTCAGATTGTGGTTCTTGTAACTCAGTGCTTTGAATGGTAATAGCTGTTTCCTAAAAGATGGGTAATAGAGGAAAAGAGATTCTGGTCAAATACAATGAAAATGCTTAATGAGGCAAAGGTAAGCATCAGTGAGGACTATGTGTAAATTATGCAATAACACAGTCTATATTTGACCAGTTTTCTCTTATTTTCCAATGTCCAATGGATAAATTTTGCATGCACCAACAATTTAAGAAGCAATAGTATTAATTTTAGTAGAATGACATGCTTTTTTGCTGGTAAAAATATATACATCTTACTATCTAAGTCATTAAAAAAATTGTTACCTATATAATAATTTAAGAGTATGAAATACATCTTATAATTATTTAAAAGATAAACTATTTGGTTCTTTTTAAAAAAGATTTGTATGTCATCAGTTTTTGCCCATAGTTTCATTCCATACAGGTGGGTGGGAGCCATGCAGGACAGGAACTGGGCTAGGGGCCTCCCACATGGGAGGCACACCCCCTCGAGCCAGGGGCCAAACCAGGGGGTGAGAACTGAACTGGGGGCCTCCTGCATGGGAAGCACACCCCAGTTCAGCATATGGATGTGCACAGGCCAGGGCAGGAATTTGATCCTCGATCCCCAGGGCTGCCAAGCAAGAGCTTAACTCACTGAGCCATCCCAGCTTCCTCTTGATTCTTGACATGATAGGTAAAACTTCAAATTAACTAATCCATTACAGTTGGACAATTAGATGTCTATTCCACCTGAGAGAAGTCACTGCATATAATATCACAAGGTAACAAATCATTTTATAAAAAATGTATATTCTTCATAATTAAAAATTCACTTAACTTACAATATACTGAAATTATTATTACATTAAATATTAAGCCAAGAACTTGGGTAAAAAGGAAAAAATGTACCAGTATATATTTTAAACCCAAGTAAATATAGTTTCTTTAATAGTCAAATTTTATGTTGAAAGCATCCAGGGAGACAAAACAAAAAAGGAAATCTGATAGAGCATATAATTTTTCCTTGGCAGATAAAACAGGTACTTTTGTCAAAAAAATGTACTATTCTATATGACCATTTCAAGAACTGCTCTTTGACAAAGGCTAATGATTGTGAGTGAGTGATATTGTCAAGCTAAGTAATGAAGTTATCAAACACATTTAGTTAATATTATTTGATATTTTTTGAAACATGACATTCAACTATTTCAGTCAACAGTTTGTAGAATTTTTAAAAAGCTTCAAGAAGCTAAAATTTAGCTGTGTTAGAAGTCTAGAATAAAGGTATTTTGTATTGGTGATTGAAGGGAAGATCAATGGTGAGATGCTAGTGTGCATGTACAAATATATTAAATGATGTGAAGAAAAGCCAGTGAACAATATCCATTTGATATTACAGACAACATTAAATGATTACTTATTAGGAGATAAAATTAAATCTACTTCTTCTTGGTTGTTTCTTGGTCTCTTTTAGATAACACTGCCTCCTGGTGGGTAAAGTGATCTGCAAGGTTAATCACCCTGAAACCAAAATATTAATACATGTCCCATTGGATGAGGTGATCTATTGTCATACCTTTGAAAACTAGAGAATGTATACAAAATGTGGGGAGAATGATGATGGATTTGGCATAATATAAATTGAGCCCTTCTTGGCATAAAGGAGAAAGAAGACAATCAGATACTTTTTGAAACATTTTCTGGTTGGTGATAACAGCATCTTTAAGTAGAAAAGGAAGTCTGTCTTCCTATTTGCTGTGGCAGAAGGGCATGTGTCAAGATCATCTAAACTTGTACCTAGTAGTGTAAATAATTCTTTTTAAGAATGAAGGATGAATATTAACTTAATTCTCAGAGAAAAGTTATTTTCAATGAAATTTATACTACTTGAATGTTATTGAATAAGAGATTTGAGGACATTATTTAGACTATAATGAAAATATTTATATTAATTTATTTTTCTTTCATGGAGTGATACATTAGAACTTAAATTGCTGTATTTTTGAAAACCTGTCAAAATAACAAATATTATCTTATGCCTATAATGATCTCCAAAGTTTGCATCAATGTGTTATTTTTTTATTACACTCATTCAGATAAATACAGAAACTCAGAAAAATATTACTTACATAAAGAGATATGACCATTTTTTAATGGTAATCATAAATGGAACAGATGTTAGCAAATGAACTCAGAAAAGTCTGACAATGTGTTCATAGTAACAAAAAATTACATTTTTTCAAATTGATTTGTCATTCAACAATCAATTTATGTTCACATTGTTAAGTTAGGTGTAAAGTAAAATGGATTCAAATATTTGTGATGCTCATCTTAGTAATTAAGGAGTTGCCAGTCACTCATACATTATTAAATAACATTGGAATTTTTCCTGCAAGTTAATCAATATATTTTGTCCCCATTTTATTTCAAAAGTGTGTATTTAATAAAATAAATACAGTGAAAATAGAATTGCTCTGATGTAATACAACTGCTATGGTATAAATGTATACAAACCAATTATTGCTCCTTCATATCATTTCACAACATTTAATTATTAAAAATTATTGCAAATTAACCAAGTATACTAGTCTGAGGTTTATCCAGAATTATTGTTTGCCAAATGCAAACAAACAAATACACAACACTATCAATCCTTTAATATCTTCTGGAGGTAAGTTCTAACTTATAGGTACTTGGTCTTCCTGAGTATTATCATTATTTAATACAGTAAACAAAACCCACAGTTTTCATAAATTCTACAAACAATTATTTGTCCCAGGAATGACTTTCTAAACTGAATACCAAAGAACCTAACATTCATAATGCATGATAGTGTAATACATAAATGAAATCCATTTCATACAATGGTAAGAATCTCTGTTTCAGGTATTACTTATTGTACTGGTTATATTTTATTTCCTAAACACAAAGACATGAGACAATTAGAAGAAGAGTCTCATAAAGGGCTCATATACATGAATTACTATCTTTAAGTTTTACATGATATTTTTATTTGTTATTATAATGTATCCAACAGTTGTTAGGAATAAGAATTTAAAGGTTCATTCCTAACTGCTCACTGTTCCTGACTAGCTATCCAATCTTGAATAAATGATCTAAAATCTGGAATGCTGTGAGGTTTTTCTATTGAAAAGAGGTTTGAATAGTTAGGAAACCCCAAATAATAGGAGTTTAGCATTCCAACCTCATAGTAGCACCCCATTCAGCACGATATGTAGATATAGATATATATCCATATTATCACATCAGTTTTAGTGCTCAATTGCCAATTTTATGATGTGAGAATTAATAGAAAATAGTGTGTATGTGTATTTATATACATGTGTTTGTGGGTAAAGACTTCAGTATATGTGTATGTGTGTGTGTGTTAAGACTGCAGGTTCCATAATTCTTTAATAGCACTTATTGTCCCAAACACACACTTCTTATTTGATTAGGTATAGTCTTAATATATTTTTCTTATTGTTCAATGTAGTGAGAAAAATAATGCAATTTACCTTTTCCATATAAATATATATGAAATAATATTGTTCATTTAGAACCTATTGAGAACTAAAGAGTTTTGAAGAATAAGTGTTTGTAATAATAGTATTATCTAATGTCCATCTAGAATTATAAGCTTTGAAATTTCAGATATATAAAGGTCTTTTGATATCATAGGGTATATTATGCTAATATTTATCATACAGAGGAATCACTTCTGGAGGGGTTAACTTCCTTGCCGAAGATCACAAGTATTTAGTAAACAGCTGGCACAATTCTTATACATGTCCCTTAGAATATATATATATTTAGTTAAGAAGCACAGAGAAGTATTTATATGAATTGGCAGTAGAAAACACATCTATAACTATTAAAAATAATGCATAAATAATAAAACATATAAATTTTCTATATATTACATCATCCACGAAAATGTAAAAAGTATTGCTAATAACAGTATGTTAAATTTACCTGTGTAGGGAAGCCGGGATGGCTCAGGGGGTTAAGTGCTCACTTTGCAGCACCAGGGACTGAGGATTGAATCCCAGTCCCAGCCTGTGTGGACCCATATGCTGAACTGGGGAGTGCCCCCAGTTTGGTTCTCACTGGGGTGAAGACCCCAGCCCAGTTCCTGCCCTTGCAGCCCCACGCCCACCTGTGGAATAAAACTATGTGGAAAAATCAATGATGTGCAACAATGGAGATGTTCTGGACCCTCCCTCTTCTCTCTGTCTCTGTATCTGTCTCTCTCTCTGTCAAAAACAATAAAAATAAATCTTAAAAAAAAAAATTACCTGTGTACAATTAGTAATTGGTTAAATAAATTATGACCCAATTTGAAATAGAACGAAGTAATTATATTGATTGTAACTGTTTACTTTGCACATAATTTTTTGAAATGCTGGCATACTTAAATGCTAAATTTTACCTAATAATACATGTTTGAGTATTAAAATGAGATATGGTAGACATATTAAATATTAAAAATATTAAATGGTATATGTTAAAGTGGAATAATATGGGCAAAATATATTATTAAATATATTTTATATTAAAGTGGTATAATATAGTAGGTAAAAAGCTCCACATAGTGCTTGGCATCTACTAGACATTTAACAGAAGATACGTGTTAACAATACAATATATAAGTTACCATTAGGAAACTAACTGTAGTCCCCCAATTACAGTCTTAATCAAAATACAAGTATCAATGAAAGGAAAATGTACTTTATTTTTATTACTTCTGAAGGAGAAGAGCCAAGTGTATACACTTGAAAAGAGAGAAGGAAAAAAATGTGTGATAAGAGCAACTGGCTCATTCTGATGAAAGGAAAGTCAAACATTCTTTTAGTAACAGAGTGAGAGTAAGGCTGATATTCAAGGGCATGATACAGAATAACAATATGAAGATTTTCTAGAGTGATATCATCTGTCTGATTGTAGTATAGATTTAAAATTATTTTGTAAGTGTAAAAACTTGACTAAGTTGACATAATTTTATTTTCCCAAAAATTGTTATTGTTTTATCACTTAGAACTCTAGCGTTATACTTTAAAATATAAATGAATAAAACAATCACAAATTAAAATACTCCCTAAGAAATATTGGCAGAGAATAATTGATTCGTTGTGCTTCTTATATTAGAACTATTTTTCAATATAAATAAATATTATAAATATTATTTCCTAATAATATTTATAAAATTATCAATGAAGTTTAAAAACATAATATACTCTATTTTAACATATCAGTAATGTCACTGAAGAACAGTGGAAAATAAGGCTTCCTAAAAGTTGATAATCCTTTCAAAACTATAGAACTGTCTTCATTCCCCTGCTATAATCTTCAATACAACTTTAAGAAAGAATATCTTAAACAATTATAAAAGTTGTGTGTGCTAAATAGATTAGGCTCTAACTCATTTAACAATAGGCAATCTAAAAAATCAATTGAGAATCCAATAGCATATTAGCTATTGAACCGAAATCCATTTTGTCAGTTGAATTCCATATATGTAATTTTAGAATATATAAAATATTCGTTTTTATGATACTTCAAAATAATATTAGAATATGGGTATATGTGAATATCAAGGAATTAATCAATGAGAGATAAAACTGCAAGTTTCCACACATTTCAATAAATCTATGTGTACAGAGGAAAGAGAGATTGATTTTCACTGGAGTGCTTTTCACATTAATACAATTTCAGGTCACTAGTATGAGGTTGAGATTGTTGTCATAAGCCAAAATAGGCACAGAATGAAGGAAATTAGAAAATTAAAGACATCCTCTGCATAAATTCCTGAGAATGTAATAAACACAATCCGGCATACGAAATTATAGTTAGTCAGAAAGTCCAGAGAATTCCTAGCTAAGAATCAGTTACGAACTTCAAGTGAGGACATAGCTCAATTTCAATAATTAGTTACTGAGAAATGTACAATATTTTATTTTAAGATTTTTCTCATTACTTTAATGGCTAATTGTTTTATCTAAATATTGATATTTTAAAACATGGTCATTCATAATCTCCAGTAAGGTGACATTTCAAATTCATTCCAAAAAAAATTGTCAAGAAAAATGTACAGTACTTCTAAGAAGAAGTAGTCAATAATTCCTGATGTTACCATGTATCTCTGATTTACTTACAATTCAGTAGTCTACAAGCCATAATAACCATGTGTCAGCCAATAACAGTAAAAGTATCCATGGTGACAAGCATCATCTTGAAAATTTTATTGCATTATAAAAGAAAACATGTTCCTAGACAGCAGTTGGAAAATTATTTCTATTACTTCAGAAGGTGTGATTTATTTACCCCAAGGCAATAAAGCATCAAGAAGAAAGCTACACTAAATTTATTTTGACTATAACAGAATTATAAACATGATTTAAGAGTAGCCTGAAACACTGGGACCCTTCATGAAAAGGAAGATGTGCACTCAGTATGCTTACAATGCTTATATAATTTAAATGCACACTATCCAGCACATATTAGAATAGAAATTCCCTCATGCCACAGAAAAACATATAACTTTAAGTTGATACAACTGTTTTGAGAATAAATAAGTGTAATAATTTCACATGTAAAAATAACAAGTTGTACTTTAGTTTGCTGAAAAAGAACACCAATATTTTGGGAATCCCTAAAAGGGCATACTCACATAATTCATTTGAATAAAATATACTTAACAAAATAAAAAAAAGAATGTCTTTTCATATTCTTTAGTAACATAGAAACACAGAGATGTCCAATAAAAAGAACAAAAAACTGTAAGTCATTCAGTTATGGAGAAATGTACAGAGAAGATTATACAAGGAGGACCCAAAAAAACCTGGAATATATTTATTAAAAATTGTGTATTTATTTTTATATGTTTAAATTTCAGTCTTCTAAGTACTAATTTTACTAAGGTGAAATTTAAATTTCACCTTCTAAGTACTCTCCACTTTATGCAATATACCTATCGAGTTGTATTTCCACTGCTCAAAACAATTTGTGAACTTGTTGACTTTGATTTCTTTCAGTGCTTCTGATGTTTTTTGTTTGTTTGTTTCATATCTTCCACATTGGCAAAATGTTTCCCTTCGAGGACTTTTTTCATCCAGGGAAACAACAATAAAACAGTTGCTCAGGGAGAGACCAGGTAATTAGAGGGTGAGACTTGGGGGCATGTCATTTTTGGTCAAAAACTGCTGAACACTCAATATGCTGTGTGTGCAGGTGCGTTGTTATGCCACATATTTTTTGTGTAAATCACAAATCATGAAAAGAGCAAACATGTTGAAAGAGTCTCTAAAAAATTTTACAAAAGCCAACCAAAGCCTCTCACAACAATGCCAGGTAGTGCATTGATGCAGATGGGTTACTAGAAGACTCACCTAGCAGTGGGGAAGCCTGTACTACAAAGGGCCCACCCTCCAGAAGATAATTTCACTTTCACTTGGGGGGGGGGTCCCCTTGTATATGAACTTGGCAAGATCGGTTTCTTCATTCTAGAGATCCTTATAGATTTAACTGATCCTCCAACATCTCAGATGTACATGTAAACAGTAAATTCTTCACAGTTACCGGTATTTTTTTTTAATTTTTATAGAATGCCAAACAAAAAGGCAATAAACATTTTTTTTCTATGTAAAAATGACTGGAAAGAGGCAGGACAATTGTGCTTCACTTCATAGTCAGGCTTTGAACTAGGACACTTTCAGGAAGGGATAGGTGGTGAAGAATGTCCAAAATTTAGAGTAAGAAAGGCAAGAACCCAACTGAAGAGACCGGAGGGATTAACCCAAGAATAATCTGTGAAATTCTATTGATACAATAAGCAGAACCACAAGTAAACAAAAACTTTTTATTGAAGGGTACAATCTAACTAGAGTAATTTATTATGTCAATGAGTAAATTTCAAAACTTAACAATATATTTGTGGGGAGAAAAAGTCTTCCTGTGTTTGACTAGAGTTCACTATGCCATACTAAAAACTATCAACTTTTTAATAAGCAAATAAGTTATTTTCTTGCTTTGTCATAGAAAATAAAATGAAATCATAATGACTTAATAATGTGTTCTCCATGAGGTATATTTTGAAAAAGTTTATCTCTGAGTCATAGATGTGATGGAACACTAATTCTCATGGACAATGCTTGGTGCAGGAATTTCACAAGAATAATTCAGAGGATTAAATAGAAAAACATTACAGTTTCAAAAATCACTACATGAGGTAAAGAAATTTCAGCAGACAATCTCTAGAGGTCTCAAAATGGCTTTAAAATCACATTGAAGATTTTGAATTATCACTGTTTTCTCATTTAAACTACATTTTTGAAGTAGCATCAAGTCTTTTTTTAAAATTCTTCTCCTATACTTACATAAATTAATGAGATTATAATCTTAAAATAACCATTTCTTACCTTTGATTCTTGAACTTTCTTGATTTTTTTCCTGCTGGAATTAAAACAGAAATAGATCAAAATCTGTAAGTATGTGATCAACAGTCTGATATCAAGTATCACTATAACTCAAAACTTGTCTAAATGTTGGACATATACCCAGGAGTCAGTGTAACACAATTGTTACCTTAAAAAAAATACTTATGTCAAATCTTTTCTTGGAGTAGTAATCATTCTTAGTTGACATAAATTTCTCTAAGAAACTAATACATTACATGAATATGAATTTATAAATAAATGAACAAATGGTTAATGAATAATAAATTGTCGTGCCTCTCAAATGCCGTAGGCTATTCCATTTAATTCAAACTGATTATGAATAATGTCTTCAGAATTTGCTTTCAACATCTCTACATTAATCATAAGTTGTTGGTGAGGGAAAAAGTTTAAGAGCAAACTGGAGAATTCACTGGAAGAACACAAAGACATTTCAACTGTCTTTCCTTCATTTTAACTTAGATTTGGTACCTATCTCACTTCACTAAGGCTAAAGTTGAAAACAATTCTATTATTTATTCAAAGCCTGCTTCAGTCAGACCTGTCTTTCAATTTGACATACTTCTTATTAGTTACCAGGCAACCCCAAAAGAATTAACTTGCTTTCAACCTAAGGAGAAATTGTGCACTCTATGACTTTTCAATTAATATTCAAGTACAATTTACTGTGTCTAAAAGTTTCAAGGTCTCACACTAAAAATAATTTTGAAATATGTCTCTAATAAAAAGACATCTTCAGCACACACACACACTGAACTGAAGAATTGTATTATGCTAATACATTTTAACAAAATTTATAAATAGTAAAAATATGAAGAATTTATTTTGTTGTATCGACCCTAAAGTCAGATTTTGAGATGAAAAGTACATATTAACAATTTTATACTTATTGAACCAACTATCCCAGTGCATGATTTTATTAATATTAGACTTTAACACTTTGTATTGTAATTCTCCTATTCTAACTCATCCAACCTTTCTGTTTGAATTCTGTATTATCCTTTCTTAATTGATTCTTCTAATTCTTATTTATTTTCAATTTGGAGTAGCTGTTGTTCATTTAAACAAAAATTAAAATATAAATTACTTAAAAAAATACATTTTGTGTTCATAATTAGAGGACAGGAAGCTTTTTCCAAAAACGTACTTATTTGTTAATAAAAAGAAAAAAATATATATACGTATATATATATCAAAGTTGCCTGGGTGGTGAATATATATTATAACACATAGATGAAGTACTATAGAATTGTGCACTTGGAACCCATATAATTTTTACTAACCATCACCCTAATAAATTTAGCAATTAAAAAAAAGTCTCTTTTGTCATTCATACATTCATTTACTTAATTTATTCTTTCAAAAAGTATGTATATTATTTTTATGTGCTAGGCACTACAGCAGTTAATAAGGATAAAGGATGGAAAAATCATTAAAAAAAACTAAAAAATCAGGTATTAATAAAACATACTGTATAAATGATCATAAGTCCATGCTTTGTAAAAATATACCTGTGTTTATAATGATTTTTGAATAAAATTTGAATGAGATGAGAGGATGATCTAAGAAAATATCTGAGAAAAACATGTTCTAGGAGAGAAAAATCATTGTAACTTTCCTGAGGTACAAGGTATCTTGGCATTGCAAAAGCTACCAAAAAAATTTGGGGTAGATGATGTGTTATAGAAATGTACATCTAAAACCTATATAATTTTACTAACCATATCACTCCAATACATTTAATAAAAAATTAAATAATACCAAGGAGACCAGTTGACTGGACTGAACTGAGTCAGGGAAATGCAACAGGGGAGGTAATAGAGGCACAAATATTCGAGGCATTTATTTAATATTTGATCTTCTACTGAGAACTAAAACATTAAACATTTCTTCTCAGAGGAATAACATTTACATAGAATCATTCTGGCTATTGAGAATAGGTTGAACAGGGCAAGGATAAAATTAGTGACCAGTAAAGAGGATACTGCATAATAGCTATCTAGATTGATATTATAATAGCATAGGACAGTGTGGTAGCAGTGGAATTGAAATATCAGAGCTGCCAAGATTTTTTGATAGAATAACTGTTGAGTATGAGATGTGAACGTAGAACAGGCAGGGTGATTTCAAAGGTCTGAACCATTAGAAAGATGTAGTTACTTCTACCAACAATAGTGAAAAATGGCTAAAATAAAACCACTTCTATCACTTCTCCTCTTGCCTTCTAGTACTATCCCACTCCGAATTTTTCACTTATTGTCTGGCCGCTTCTGTTTCATCTTCATTACTAATTCTTCTTTATATCCTCAAATTCTAAATATTAGTTTCCTAGACCTTGAGCCCTTATGCATGTACCTCATTCCTATGGTGATCTTATCCAGTTTCCTGAACTGTAGTGTATCATCTTTTTCCTAAAAACTCTCAAATTTATACCTCTAATTAATCTTTACCTTTGAACTTCAGATTCTTATATTGGACTATTTTTGACATCTGTACTTGGATATGTAATAACAGCCTACCTTTCAGTTCCAAACTAAACTTCTTATGATTTTTCTTTAATTCTTCAGCAATCTTTCTCACCTTCCTAATCTTCTGCATCTTTCCATAGTCCTGGTTGCTCACTTAAAGTAAGATTTGTCTACTGTGTCTCATAGGAGCTAAAGAGCCTGAAATTTTCCAAGATTTAATATTTGACTTCAACTTTACCTTAAATATCATTGTGAGGATTCAAAGTAGGCAGATATGGTAATTAAAATATCTGGAACTCGGGAGAACCTCAAAAGGACAGCTTAAAACTCATTTATATTCCTCAAAAGGATGCATCAACTTAGAAATCAACTAACCTACATATAAATCATCAGTACTCCATCTGGAGACATATAGGGGTGTTGAAGATTCTAGAACTTGGCGTTTAAATTAATATAGGCAAAATATAGGTAAAGCCGGGAAGGCTCGGTGGTATTCAGTCCCACCCCAGGGACTGAAGATGGTATTCTGGCCCTGGCCTTTGAAGACCCATATGCTGAACTGGGGTGTACTTCCCCTGAGGGAGGCCCTCAGCTTGGTTCTCACCCTCTGGTTTGGCCCTCATCCTCTGGTTTGGCCCCTGGCTTGAGGGGGCATGCTTCCCATTCGGGAGGCCCCTGGCCCAGTCCCTGCCCTGTGCGGCCCCCTCCCACCTGTGTGAAACAAAATTATGTCAAAAACTGATGATATGTGAGCAGTTGGAGACTACTCTCAGCCCTCCCCCTTCTTTCTGTCTCTGTATCTCTTTGTCTCTGTCAAAAACAATAAAGTAAATTAAAAAAAAGAAAAATATAGTGTTGAATTAGTCAATTAAAGAGAATGGAAGAAAAAAATTATAGGAGAAAATTAGGAGTGGATGAAATCAAGAAATCCCATGAGGGAAAATTTTAATATTATAGATTTCTTCTAACAGTTCAAGAACAATTGTGTCTACCACAGTGCCCATTAGGTATATTGAAATAGAATCATTTATTTCAAAAAAATATATATATATTTGGTAATTTTATAGGCTTTGGAGTAAAACTGAAGTTACTTAAGAAAGAACAGGGCAATCAAAAATGTATAAAGTGGTAACAATAGAATGAGAGAAACATGACTACAAAAGAAATACGTGGGACAGTGTGTAACTGAAAAGTAAAGTGAAGATCATAGAGGTATTGTATTTGTTTTCCTTGATGTGTCTTTTTGTTTTACCTTATTTAGTTTTGCAATATATTTTTCTGTCGCCGAGAATTCAGAATGTCTAAATGATAGGACATACATCTTTGAAATGAAGAGGATTAAGGTAAATGGAGTCAAAATTTAGATAGAAAAACCAGTTCATCTAATATAACAGGTGGGCACAAGAAGGTGTTGTCATTGATGCAATTGGTTTGTAGTTTTGATATGATGAATTAAACATATTCAATCTGTGATTTATTTCCTTTGAGTACAAGAAAATGTAGGTTGAGTGGTGGAGTTGAATGGATTGTCAGAAATCTGGATAGAATAAATTTTAAATGCACTGCTTTTTGTAAGTATGGGTGAGTAGAACAGCTCAGTATTATTGAAATCCTAAGTTTTGCCATCATAAATTTTTAGTGAGACTTATATTAGCCATATTTTAACTATGGTCATATAAGCTTAAAACTCATTTATATTTCTTAAAATCCAATTCCCAATTTATATAGTTGTATATATTTATAAATTACCAATGAAAATATAATTAAACATTCCACAAATTAGAAAGGATTAAGAAAAATATTCATAAAGAAGATAAATTTGTAAGTAATTTAATAAACTAGAAAGAATAGGAACAGACTGAAAAGAGGGAAACTAGGATAATCTATTCCATTTACTACCAAATTTGTATTATTAATAAATAGATCTGTCAGTAGAGGACTTATATAAATAATTTAGGATTTTGAAAGTAATATCTTTTTTTTAATGTGCTCCTATAACTATGACTAAAATGTTTTATTCACCTGACTATATATTTTCCACAATTTTATTTTAAAAACTGTTTTAAATAAAAAATGTTAAGGAGAAAATTGTGATTATTTAATTATGTGAGAACTATTAAGTGATCAGAAAAAATTATCCATTTGAAAATATTCTTATGTTAGAAAATCTTACTTTTTGTTCATCATAACAGAATGCCAATCTCTTGAAATAACTTTGTTTTACGTTTCGTTCAAAAAAATTTTTTTTTATAAAGTGATATCTTAGCATAAGAAGTATATTTTGGTCAAGTACCAAAGTTAAATAATAGTGAAGCATTCATGTTTTACTTTGTACTACACCATTTCTTGAAAGAATTCCAAAGTGCTATATAAATTATATGCATACACTCCTTGAAGTCCAGCTGAATGGTAAAAATAAGTAAATGGATCCTTGCAAACAGTATAAGAGATTAGCAAAGACAATAAATAAACAATCTTTTAAACAATATTGCATTGTGAAGGATGTGTAACTTAAATGTGGAAACATTTAAAGTAAAACCAATATATTTTTTGAAATATGTTTTATAAATTTTTTCTAAAAAAAAAAACAGAAGTGATTGCATTTTAAAAACTTCTAATATATATCCAAAGCAGTTTTCAGATTCTTTATCCATTTCCCTCATTTTTGTGTAAAAAAATTTTTGTTAATACAACTGGATGGTATTAATCTTCTCATAATTATGTTACTACTTTAATAAGATATCGACATACTCGACTACTCATTCCTTGAATACAGGTTTGTTTAGAATATACATGGCCACAACCATGCTACAAGATCAGTAATAACTATTAATAACATAAATTTCTGACCTCAGAAGATCACAGTCTATCTGGAGACACTGATAGCTATTACAAATAATGATAAAGAAGTTGTAGGATGATGTGGAAATAAGAATGGAAGGTGCAATTGTCAAGTGTGGGGTAAATGGGGAATTCACAGCAGAAGTATTACTTGAGCTAAGAATTAAAGAATGGTAAGAGAATTTGCTGGGGAAAAGTGTATTAGACTGTGCAAAGGCATAGAATTGCAAAATATTTAATTGTTTGGGAGGAATTGTGAATAGTTAAGCATAGCTCAGCTACATAATTTTGGACACGAGGTTTATATAAGTATATATTTTTATATATTTTATTTATTTATCTTGACAGAGGAGAGAGAGAGGGAGAGAGATACAGAGACAGAGAGAGAACCGAACTAGGGGAGCTCCCAGTTCAGCATATGGTTCCGCACAGGCCGGGCCAGGATTCGATCCTCGGTCCCCGGCGCTGCAAAGTGAGCACCTAACCCACTGAGCCATCCCGGCTTCCCCGAGTATATATTTTTAAAAGTTCTCTCCTATTTCTAGAAGAAAATTTATGCCTGCTTAAATAGTATAGCTCAAGCTATCTGGTAAATAGCAATAATATTAAATAAAAACGTTAATTATTATAACAGTTTTTACAGTGTGTTTTTAGAGTGTGGTAAATAATGATGATTTTCCTAACACAAAACCCTACCGGTAATTGAATAATTTGGAATAAATAAAAACATAAATTACTAATTAATTAATGATTGTGACATAGAAAATAGTGTGGTGTGATTTAAAATGCAGACATTTAAATTAAAATTCTTTCTATTTTATGTTTATCCCTCAATAAACTTGGATTTGTAATTTATTTATTAAATTTTGTTGGGGTGACATTGAATAGCAAGCTTACATAGATTTTAAGTCCATAACTCTATAACACATCATCTATGTACTGCAATATATGCTCACCACCTAGAGTCTGTTTCCCTTCTGTCATTATTTATTTGACCTCCTTCTTCCACCACCCCAAAAGTCTGTAAAGAAATTAAAAGTAATAATTGCTATAGCAATCTAATAATTTGATTTTTAAACAACTAAGTGATCTGGCGTATAGTATTTTTTTTTTAGTAATTAAATGTTACAGAGGCTACCAGTAAATAGCTAGCATTTATTACTGAGAATATACTTTGAAAAAACAAAACAAAACAACAATCTTTGTAAACTTGAAAAAACAGTCTTTGTAACTTTATCTTACAATATAGAAAATAGAAAGACTAATAGCCAGGTACCCCAGATAAGCATAAACTAACAAGATATTCTGGGCTCACAAAACCAAGGGGCTTGGTGGGTAAGACAAACACAACATGGGTCTGGGTCTAAGCATAAATATATCCCAGTAGGCAGAAAATCATTACAAGTGTTTATGACAAGATGAGTGAGTCTTGGGGAATAAAAAAAGGAGAAACATTAAGAGAAGGGGAAGGGGAAAGAGGAAATGGAGGAGAAAAATAAATGAGGAAGGAGGAAGGAGAAGGAGAAGGAGAAGGGGAGAAGTAGAAGGTGAAGATTAAAACCCTATAACAGTCTTATTAGGTGAAAAGTAACTATTAAGTTCTCTGCATATATTATCTCATTTGAAGTGACTAAAAGTCACCATCTAGCTTCCCCTGCTTTACATCCTCAACCTGTGAGTTCATGGAGGTCTAGAGTAATGACCATGATATGCACAACAGCATTTTCAAGCAGATGTGATTACATAAGAACATAGCCAAAACCATGAGTTAAATTGTCATTTTAAAAAGGTGAATTCCCTTGGGGAAGCTGGGATGGCTCAGTGGGTTAAGCGCTCGCTTTGCAGCCCTGGAGACCGGGATTCGAGTCCCGGCTCCGGCCCGTGTGGACCCGTATGCTGAGCTGGGGGGTGCCCCCAGTTCAGTTCTTGCTGGGGCCTATGCAGGAGGCTCCGGCCCGGTTCCTGCCCTGCACAGCCCCGCACCCACCTGTGGAATGAAACTATATGGAAAACTAATGCTCAACTGTGGAGACTGCTCTGGGCCCTCCCCATTCACTCTGTCTGTCTCTGTCTGTCTCTCTGTCAAAAACAATTATAAAAATAAATAAATAAAATAAAATAAAAGTGAGTTCCCCAGTTAGGATCTCCTTAAAATAAGTAGAATAATATTTGATAGAATTTTCATTCCTTCCTAGGCAGGTAGGTGATGACTGCTATCAAAATATCAACCAAAAGGTGAGACATTTTAGGGCATTCTGTTCATAATTGTTTATTTTTTTCAACATTATTGAGGGGTATTTGACCTATATTGTGATAGGTATTTGAAGTGTACTATGTTATGATATTATATCAACGTGATGATATGTGTACGTGCATGTGTGTGTGCATATGTGTGTGCATATAGGCTGTCTGCAAAGTTTCTAGCCATGTAATATGAAAAATAGAGGCATTTATTGCTGGAATTTTTTTCGATCAGCCTATATATATATATATATATATATATATATATATATATATATATATATATATTCTCTCATTCCATAGGGATTTTTTTCTTAGTTGTGCAGAAACTTTTTAGTTTGCTTTTTCTTTTGTTGCTTATGTTCTTGGTGTCATATACAAAAATCATCAATGCCAAATTCTAGTAATTTTACTATTCCATGCCTTTAAGTCTTTAATCCATTTGAGTTAATTTTTGTGAGTTGTGTAATATAACAGGTCCAGTTTCATTGTTTTGCAGGTAGCTATCCAATTTTCCCAGCATCATTATTAAAGATAGTGTCCTTTTCCATTGTGTGTTCTAGACACCCCTGTCAAAAGTTATATATAGGAGTTCATTTCCTTATCCTTGATTCTGTTTCACTGGTCTACATACACCATATTGTTTTGATTACTATAACTTTGTAATTGAGTTTGAAATCAGGTATGATGCTTCCATCTTTGTTATTTTTTCTTAACATTACTATGGCAATTTCAGGTCTTTTTTCTTATCATTACTATGGTAATTTTGGGTCTTTTGTAGTTTATACAAATTTTAGGATACTTTTTTTTATCTGTGAAAAATTCCATTAAAATGTTGTAACAGAATGCATTGATTTTATAGAATTCTCTTTTTTTAATTATTAAATTTATTGAAGTGACATTGGTTGGTAAAAATTATGTAGATTCTAGGTGCACAATGCTACATTACATCTTCTATGTATTGAATTATATGCTCAACACCCAGAGTCAGTTCTCTTTCCACCACCATATATTTGATGGCTCCTCCCTATGCCCCCCTCTCTATATCCCCACCCCCTTACTACCCTACCCACTTTCCCCTTTGCCCTCAGGTCACCACTAAACTATTGACTGTGTCCATGAAGTTTTGTCTTTGTAACTTTTAGTTTTATATTCCACCTATAAGTAAAGTCATATATTTCTTAATTTTTTTTTCAGTCTATGTGTTTTGCTTAATATAATGGTTTCAAGGTCCATCCATGTTGTCATAAATGGTTGTATTTCATCTTTTCTTATCACTGAGTAGTAATTAATTGTGTAAATGTATCACAACTACTTTATCCAGGCATCTATCACTATGGTGGTTTCCATGACTTGGCCACCATGAACATTGCTGCAATGAACACTGGGATACATATATCTTTGTGCATTAAGGTTTTCAAGTTTATGAGGCAGATACCCAGAAGAGGGATTTTAATTTAACTCCTAATTTTTTCAGGAATCTTCATACTGCTTTCCATAGTGGTTGTACCAATTTACATTCCCACCAGAAGTGTATGAGGGTTCCTTTTTCTCCACAGCCTCTCCAACACTTGTTATTACTTATTTTGTTTATTATAGCCATTATAGATTTCTTTCAGTAGAATAGATGTTTTTCACAATATCATTTTTTCTAACCTAAAAACACAAGATATTCTTCAATTTATTCATGTCTTCAATTTCTTTTATATATGTTATACTTTTCAGTGAATAGGTGTTTCAGACCCTTGGTTAAATTTATTCCTAAGTATTTTATTGTTTTTGATACTGTTTTAAATAGGATAACTCACTTCCTCCTGTCTTGAAAGGTTTCTGCTGAGATATCTACTGATATCTGCTGAAAGATTTATTAGAATTCCTTTGAATAGAATAAATTTCTTTTTCCTTTTTTGTATTACTGCCTTAAATAGTCTTTATGTTTGATTTTTAAAAGATTGATCACATGTGTCACGGTGAAGATCACTTTGGGTTGAATCTGTTTGGAAAATTTTTCATCTTCATGTAACTGGATAGCTAAATCTCTTCCCAGATTTGTAGTTTCCAGCCATATTTCTCTAAGTATGTTTTCTATCTTTTTTTCCCTTTCTTTTCCTTCTGAGACTTCCATGTGAATACATTTTCTTTTCTTTTTTTTGATGAGCTCCCATCATTCATTCAGGCTTTCTCACTCTTTTTTATTCTTGTTTATTTTTTCTTGTCTAACATGATAATATCAAGAGATCTGTCTTCAAGTTCACAGACTCTCTCACTTTAATAAACCTGATTTTGAAACTCCTGCATTTTTTATTTTCATTCATTCTTTTCTTCAGATCTACATTTCGTTTTGGTTCTTTTCTATGATTTCTATCTCTTTGTTGAACTTAACATTTTGTTCATGTGTTCTTTTCCTCTGTTCATTGAGTTGTTAGCTGTGATATTTGCGCATCTCTGTGAGCTTCCTTAAAACAATTATTTTAAATTCTTTTTTAGGTAACTAATGTATCTCTAATTCTTTGGAGTCAGTTAATGGGAAATTATTGTGTGCCTTCAGTAGTATATCATTTTATTAACTTTTCATGTTTCTATTGGCTTTGCATTGATGGCTGCATATCTGAAGTAGTAGTCCCTCCCCCAACATTTTTAGATTTGCTACAACGAGGAAAGACTTTCACCTGAAGGTCACTTCAGGGTGCTGGCTAGGAGGGGTGCAACCTTTCCTGATTCTTGGGAGAGTACAGTGGTATAGTCCCCATGAAAATCCACCAGCTTATGTTAATGTTCGCAAAGACTGAAGGGGATCTTCTGTGGCCAAGAATGTGAAGGTCCTGCAGGTGGCAGTGACAGCTATAGGGCTGCTGACACCCTCAGATGTGGAGGCTGCTGTAGTCTTCTGTTTTCCTTTTTGCCAATGGAAGGATGTTCTGAACTAGAGGGTTCCTCTTGGCCGCAGATCTGGCATGCTGGAACCCAGAACTGCAGGAAAGTCAGGATTCTGGACCAAGAAGCACGAAGAACCACCACAGTGCCTGTATCCTAGGGCATAGGTGCTTGCAGCAGTGCTACTGCTGGTGTCTGATGTGCAGGATTGTGTGGATCTCCTTGGGAAATAGGGCCTGGGTCTCTGGAGCTCATTGTAGTGACTGAGGCTGCAGGAAATTGGGGGAAGGTAGCAGTAAAAAGACAGGCCTTGAGTTGCCAGAGTGAAGTGATAGCTTGGGCTGAGGGAGCAGTGTGTGCATTAGCCACATGCTGTGGGGACGAGGTGGGGGGTTAACCTGACTAAAGCTCCCAGAAGCAGTTGCAGAGCAGCAGCAACTCAACCCCAGTGATGGCAAGTCAAAGTCTCAACTTGGAACCCTGGGAGTACGGCACAGAAGTGCAGCAGCTTGGCCTGGTGATGGAGGGTCCATGTCACACATAGGACCTAGGGCATTCAAATAACAGCAGCAGCTCAGCTCTAATGATCGTTAGAAACCTAGTGATGAGTCATGGAGTTGCAACAGCACTTTCACAATGATGGTGGGTCAGAGCTCCAATTTAGGACCCAGAAGGCAAACAGTGCAACCCTAGAAACAGTAAATCCAAGCCTTGACTTAAAAACCTGGGGGTAAGATACAGAGTGACAGGAGCCCTGGTCCCACAAATATCAATGCACTTGGTGTTTCAATCCTAGGGAGCTGGGCACAGCAGGGAGTGGGGACCCTGGTAGGAGGTCTCACCACAGAGAAAAGACCCCAGCTCCAGAGCAGAGATGCAAAGGCAGGGCTCTGGGCTATTTCATCTGCTGGGTTTAGTGGTGAAAAAAAATGTGACAGTCTTCAGTAGCAAAGGCTGTAAACATCCATAGTAGTGAGGCTTGCTGGGGTTCTCCTGCTCTGCTTTACCCCCTGGGGTAATACTTTTCTGAAGGATCCCTCTTGGTGCCAAGCTGCCATGGATTTGGGGGAGGGGATAATGCATGTAAAATGCTTCCTATATTTTCTACCAACCCATACTCATTTTTTGTACTCCACCTGTGTGTGTTACTTCTTTGTTTACAGTCCACAGCTACTTTCATCAGTTTGTAGTTTTTTATTGTTTCCTTTGTGTTTGTGGGGAAGATGAGTGCTGGTGACTTCTAACCTTCCATTTGGCTGACATTACCTAGTGTGTACAATTGCTGCTGTCACAACCTCTTTCCTCAAAAAACTTACAATATACTCTAAGGATTAA
Source organism: Craseonycteris thonglongyai (assembly GCA_004027555.1). Classification (NCBI taxonomy): domain Eukaryota; kingdom Metazoa; phylum Chordata; class Mammalia; order Chiroptera; family Craseonycteridae; genus Craseonycteris; species Craseonycteris thonglongyai. Next base: position 24,789 of record PVKE010021087.1, read on the forward strand.
CATATGTGATAAATCTCAGATTAGTTTAGATGGGTAACACTCAATAGAATATTATAGACAGAGATACAATTTAGTGGTCAATAATTCATCTGATCTTCTCCACTATTGTCAGAATTATTTATTCCCTGTTAGGATAACACAAAGATTTCATAAATATACTTAGTATTTCACAAACCTACAGAGCTATTTAAATCTGACAATTAAAACCTGATTGAATCTGCTAATATATCATTTTCTTGTCCCAGTTTTTATGAATTTCAAGTCACCAAGTGTTTAAAGCCACCAAGAAAATGAAGACAAAAATTTAAATAAGAAAATAATAATAGTGAGTAGTGCAAAAGTGTTGGGCTATTGAGTTGCAGTAATGTTATAAACCGGATATTCTGAAAAATCCATCCACTTGTAATTATGGTGTGCAATATTGAAAGAGGTAGCTAGAAATTTAAACTGTCAGCTAATCCGGAAACAGTGGATACCTGTCTTAACTCTGTATGTCCTCTGTGGGGGGGACAGACAAAAGATCTTGGGATAGTTCAAATTGAAGTGTTAAAACTGAGAGATTGGCATAATGCTAAAACACTTGAAGTGGACTGGGAAAATAAATTAAATTTATAGTACCTGTGAATTCTTTAGGGGAATCTATGAAAACAAGATTAAAATATTCAAGAGAGGGGCTATAATAAAAAAATATATATAGAGAAGCTATTTTCATGACCGGTATGGGAAGCCAACAAAAAAACAGTAGTTGAAGATCAGATTGAGAGAAACCTTTGGAGATTTGCTGTTACTTCTTCACCTACCCACCTACAAAATGCGTTATAAATTCCCTTTCCATTGGCACTGTAACACATTATGTCTGTAGTAAAAACCTCAAAGCCCTCGGTCAGCAGGACACTTTCAGCACAGCCCAAACCCCCAGATGGAGTGAGTTGGCTGATTATGTATTCTTGCTCACATTGTATTCATCGACCTACTCTATTTCAAAATAACAAGGATTTATGAATTACAGTCTAAAGGCAACACGCCTTCACAGTCTTGTTTCTTTCAAACGGCTAAAAGGTAAATTTCTCAGTATAGAAACTTGGACATTTGTAGCAACTGGGAGATCAGAGATGATTCTTTGGTACCTCAAATTATTAACACTTTGACTACTTCTCTTATTTTCTCTAGAATCAAATAGGGTTTAACAGGGAGCAGTGCCTGACTATCTGCCTTTTCCAATTTGAATAAGCTGATTTTCGTAATGCAAAATGATGCTACAAATCAAAACAATTAAGATACCTCAGGAATATAATTACTATAGATGAGAATCAAAGACAAAATAAACAACATAGACCATATGAAATAATTATAATTTTTAATAAGCATGATGAGTACACCTAAAAAAATATCTTAGCAAATGAAATGTAAAGAAGTTGTGAAGAAAAATTATGTGGAAATATCAAACATGAAGAATATAGTAGTAGAAATAATGAACCTGTGAAATGAGTTAAATAGCAACCTGAACAAAGTAGATTGATTAGTTAAATATAAGACTGAATTAAGGCAAAAAATACTGAAAAGACCTTTAAAAAACATATCAGTGAAGCTAATTGATACAGGGCTTCTAAGCAGTAGTGCCCTCAACTTAACAGGAAGTCCAGAAATATAAAATACAAACCAAGTATTCAACTTAAGAAGTTAAAAGACTGGGGAAGCCAGGATGACTTTGCAGCCCCGGGACCGAGGTTCAAAACCCGGCCCCGGCCCGTGTGAACCCGTATGCTGAACAGGGGAGTTCCCCCAGTTCAGTTCTCACCGCGGTGAGACCCCGGCCCAGTTCCTGCCCTGTGCAGCCCCGCCCACCTGTGGAATGGAACTATGTGGAAAAACCAATGATGTGCAACTATGGAGACTGCTCTGGGCCCTCCCCCTTCTCTCTGTCTCTTACTCTGTATCTCTCTCTCTCTCTCTCTGTTAAAAACAATAAATAAATCCTTTTTTTAAAAAAAAAGTTAAAAGACAGAAACAGTATAAATAAAGATGAAAAAAATGCCACCGAGAAAATAGAGAACAAAGAGAAATGAAGGATATAAACAAAA
>PVKE010021088.1:0-26871 GCA_004027555.1 Craseonycteris thonglongyai
AAAAAAAAAAAAAAAAAAAAAAAAAAAAAAAGATCTACCTATATCCCCCTCCTTTTTAAAAATTAGTTAACATTGACCAGGTAGCAATATCTTTCAAAAATGACTGACACAATGAATAACAGGTTGAAGAGGTCAGAGGAGATGTTTAATAGAGAGATTATGAGGACATACACCTACCATGACCATTTTCCTTTGTTCATACAGCTTCTGTAACTGGTAGGACTTCTCCTCTGCTTTGATGTAGCCTTTTTTCACATCATCAACAGCCTGTCGCCAAAACAAGGCAGGGAAGAAAGAGATGTAAAAATTATCAAGCCCATTCTTATAAAAATAGACTCAGGTTCATTATCCATACGGACCATCATTATCACCAGTGAACTCCACCACAAGGAGATACTTACTGGAATAATTTACAATTAAGAAGTGTCTGGTATGTGCTCAAGGTTCTACGCACATGAGGAACCTGGTTTCTCAAGTTAAGAAATCTCAATTCTGGTTAATTTATATGAGTGAAACAATCAGAAAACACTAAAAGGTAGCATATAAAACTGCATTAAAGGCAACAATAAATGAAGTAGCAAAAACGTGTGGTACAGGCAGCACATGATACACGCGGTCAGAGCACAAGAGCTTTCTGCAAGCTGTAGTTATCAAGAAAGACTGAAGTGGAAGTTGGGAAACAGGGATGGGTTTGAGCCTAAATACATAGACACAGATCTGCCAGGTTGAGGAAGGGGTACATGTTAGGGGACAATGGAAGATAATGCTAGAGGGATAGGTTAACAGACCAGGAACGACCCCACAAAGCAGTCACAGGAATTTAGACTTCAGAACTGTAGGGCATAAGCAATAAAAATTTGTATTTATTTAAAAGAAAAATTGATTTGTATGAGTGCCAAATGAACTAGGCTAAGGAGAGAATTAAACAAGGGAACCCTGCGATGCGGTGGTATTTTAAGCACAAAGTGAAATAAGACCTTAGGCTAGGGTGGTGGCAACTGGAGGAGAGAGAGTGATAAATCTTGGACCATGAATGGCAAAGATCCCCAGCAGGACTCAAAACAGGCACGAAGGTACTGAGACATAACACACCAATTCCAAACGAGTCCTGCTTCAGCTATACGAAATACACATCCCCTTCCCAACCTCACTGCACCCCAAGGAAAAAATTAAAATCTAATGGACAGGAAAATGATCACTAGGGGGGGAAAAGAACAAATAGGTGCTATCTGCTCACTCATCATTTCTCCAGGGCACTTGGAATCTAACCTCAGTGCAGGGACACCTCTATGCAGGAACAGGGCAGGGGCCCACTTGGACTGCCAGCTTCCTTAAGGTAGCAATCATTCCCCTTAGTCTTTTAAGGAAGAACAGTCGCATAACAGGACAAGTTCAGGACTGAAGTCAAAAGACGAGTTCACCGTCTAGGTCTGTCACCTACTGAGGGGCACTTTAGTAAGTCACTTAAGTCCTCATCTCACAGGTAGACAAAATGAGATAACAGATGTTAGGAGGTTTGCTTGTTTTTTTGTTTTTGTTTTTATTGTTTTTGACAGAGAGAGAGAGATACAGAGACAGAGACAGAGAGAAGGGGGAGAGCCCAGAACAGTCTTCATAGTTGCACATCATTGGTTTTTCCACATACGTAGTTTGATTCCATAGGTGGGCTTGGGGCTGCACAGGACAGGAACTGGGCTGGGGTCTCACCCCGGTGAGAACCGTACTGGGGGCACTCCCCAATTCAGCATATGGGTCCACACAGGTTGGGGCTGGGATTCGATCCTCGGTCCCCGGGGCTGCAAAGTGAGAGCTTAACCCACTGAGCCATCCAGCTTCCAGTTAGGAGTTTTATGAAGTATAGATAACTAGTTATTGTTCGTATCATTGCTATTAGCACCATTTAGCTGTTACGTTCTAAGAACCACACATGGATATTAATATTAACATCATGCTCGGGACCACCTAATGTAAAGATCACTCTCCCTTCTCCCAAGTCTGAGCCACACAGGGGGCTCACTTGGCAGAGGCTCATATGCTCAGTAAGAAAGGCCACACAGTGTTCTGAGAGCCTGAACAACATGTTGTTTATCACCAAAAGACATAGCTGCTCCAGGCCAAATTAAACCAATTACTGAAAAGCTGGGAGAGAAGAGGAAAACAAACAAATAAACACTTGATCTATCTTTCAGTTTCCTATGCAACAAAGTATTATTTAGTAAAAGGAAAAGGCTTTTATGATGACCAAATAAAATACTGTATTTGCCTATTTTTTAAAAAATATGGAACGCTTCACGAATTTGTGTGTCATCCTTGCTTAGGGGCCATGCTAATCTTCTCTGTATCATTTCAATTTTAGTATATGTGCTGCTGAAGCAAACACTGTATTTGGTTTTTTGTTTGTTTGTTTTGTATTTGTTTTTAAAACAAAATGTTTAAAAGGAAGTAAAAAGTAAAGACAGTATGTATTCACTATATGTAAGGTGACCAGATTTTAACACTGGTAAAGCGGGACACCATTTACCAGGGCGGGGGGGGGAGGAGGTTCTTGATTAAAAATTTGGTCTATCTCCAGCCGTTCCCTAGCTTGTTGTGCATTCTTTCCAAAAATCGGAACTTTAAAACGCCGTGGGGCGCGGGACAAATTGTTAAAAATCAGACTGTCCTGCCAAAAGCGGGACGTCTGGTCACCTTCAATATGGCTCTGCTGTAGATGCATGCTTTATCGTCACAATAACATACACACTGAATATTGATCCAACACTTTGCCTATATTAAGAAGCCAGGAGAGATGACGTGGTATGGGCTACTGGTGGGAATGGGGGATGAAATGGAGCTAGTTTTATCTATAGTGAGAAATGAGATATTGCCTGAATCTGACAAAGCAAGTAGGAGCAATATGACCAAGTTATAATAGAGACATAGAATATAAAATAAAACAAAGACAACAATGGTGAAAGTAGTTGCCTAAGGGGGGAGATGAAGATAAGTGGGAGCAACTAATATTTCTCATAATAACCGGTATAGAACTATTTGAATTCTATGTATGCATGGTTTTGATAACAATTATGCTACATAGCCATAATGCACATTTTCTGTTGTTAAAAAAATATAGTAATATAGTTTAATCTCTGGGGCATCATCACTTTTCAAACTTATTTATCTTTTGCGAAATGAGATAGAACATTTTACAAATTTAACTACTATTTCCCAATAAGTTTAACAATAAATAAATAAATAAAAACCTAAAAAAAATTTTTTTTAACTACTATCCAGGAAGCAAAGCAGGTTGCCCAAGGATTCACAATGAACTGGTAAATAACCCACTCTGTATAAACAGAAGAAGAAATCAGGCCTTTCTAGGAAAATCACTTCACCCACCTGATGAAAGAAGTAGGTAACAGCAAGGTCATTGTCATTTAAGAAGATTTCTTCTTCTGTCGTAAAAAGCCACTTTCGAATGGTTAGGCAGGTGCCTGGCACAGCTGATGTGTAATTCTGGACGTACAGTTTATGAGGAAATTCATTAGGTGCCAGCTTCCGTACTAAAGAGAAGACAAAACAAAGAAAGTGAGAGTGAAAATATATGTAAGAAATTTCCCTCGTGTGAACTGCAAGTCATGTGTGAACTGGAAGATCACGGGTGGTAGGTTATCACTAACCAGAACCCCCGCTTAGGTGGTCCGTCAAGGAGCTGTGCCAGGGACCGCAAAATAACTGCCTGTCGACCCAGATCTATCCCTTCTCTGACTATGACTACAGCCAGTCATGCCTCAAACTGACTGAACCCTATCACCTGAATGACATGATGCTCAGTTAACATGCTGGCGCTGCAGACAGCACCTACTACAAACCCATTCTGTATAAACAGAAAAAGAAAGCAGGCCTTTCCAGGAAGATCAAGTCACCCACTGATGAAAGAAGTAGATAACAGCACAGGTCAAAATATCTGACCCATTTTCTGGTAAGTTAATGTGATGTCCACTGATGTTCTTTAAAGCAAGCCTCTTCTCTCATCCAGCTACAGGGCAGTCAGAGCCCTCATGTGGCAATTTTTGATGAACTGCTCTGATTGTTAAGGGCTAAAAGGCTCTCCTATTCAAACCCCCAACTCTAAGACATTCATTAAAGTGAAAAGTGTCTTCTGAGTAATGTTACTTTCTCTTCTTAACAATGAACAAGCAGGATAAAACATGACCACTTTTTAATTTCTATATTGCTTTTCTTTGGAAAGGCTCAGAGTATTGTTCTCTTAATGTTTACTTGGCTTTATAACACTGCAAAAGACAGATTTAATATTTATTTCTGGGGATGCTGGGATGGCTCAGTGGGTTGAGTGCTTAGCGTGCAGCCCCAGAGATCAAGGATCGAGTCCCGGCCTGGGCCCATGAGGACCCATATGCTGAACTGGGTTGTACCCCCAGTTTGGTTCTCACCCAGGCAAGCTTCATGAGGGAGGCCCCACCCTGGTTCCTGCCCTGCACAGCCCCGTGCCCAACAGTGGAATGAAACTATGTAGAAAACCAGTGATGTGCAACTATGGAGACTGCTCTGGGCCCTCCCCCTTTTGTCTCTCTCTCTCTGTCAAAAACAATAAATCTTTTTAAAAATTTATTTCCCATTTTATTTATTACCTAAAGCTTAGAAAAGGAGGATAAGATTAGAATCCAAGTGTCCTGGTTCCCTAGCAGTCCTCTGTAACACTAATGCCTGTTAGACTACAGGGAGTTGGGAAGAATAATAGGGAGATGGCTACTTCAGGGGGAATCCAAGTTGTTCTTCTTGACCTGGGATGGCAAGGACCTGCATCCAAGATTACTCTATCCAGCAAGGCTATCATTTAGAAATGAAGGGACAGATAAAGAGCTTCCTAGACAAGAAAAAGCTAGGGGAAAGCCGGGACGGCTCAGCGGGTTGAGCGCTCGTTTTGAGGCCACGAGGACCGAGGATCAAATCCTGGCTCCGGCCCAGGCAGGACCCACATGCTGAACTGGGAGTTCCCACAGTTCGGTTCTCTAGCTGTCTCTGTCTCTGTCTCTCTCTCTATCTGTCAAGAGTAAAATAGAAATAAATATGCACTGAAGATAAAATAATTACTCTCTATAAAGAAAAAAAAAAAAAAAGAAAAAGCTAAAGGACCTCATCACCACCAAACCAGAATGACAAGAAATGTTAAAGAGACTTCTTTAAGGAGAAGGAAAAGAGAAATAAAAAATTTTTAAAACATGAATAACTACATATCTATCAACAATTTCTTTAAATGTAAATGGATTACATGCTCCAAACAAAAGACACAGGGTGGCTGAATGGATAAGAAAACAAGACCCACGTGCCCATCAACAGGCAATTGAATAAAGACGATATGGCACATACATACAGTAGAGTATTACTCAGCCATAAAAAAAGAATGAAATCTTTCCATTTGCAACAGCATAGATATATTTTGAAGATATTAGTCTAAGTGAAAAAGTCAGACAGAGAAAAACTAATACCATATGATTTCACATATATGTGGAATCTAAAAAACAAACAAAACAGAACAGAAACAAACTCATGATACAGAGAACAAACTGATGGTTGCCAGATGGGAGAGGGATTGGGGAGATGGGTGAAAAAGGGGAAAGGAATTAATAAGTACAAATTGAATTACAAAATAGTCATGGGGGATGTATAGTACAGTGTAGGGAATAGAATCAATAATACTGTAATAATTATGTATGGTGTCAGATGGATACTAGATTTATTAGAGGGATCACTTTGTAAGTTATATAAATGTCTAATCACTATGTTGTATAACTGAAACTAATATAACATTGTATGTGAACTGCAATTGAAACAGAAAAATTTATTTTTAAAAAAGCTATTCTTAAAAATCGATGAAAAGCATGAAGTACAATAAAACAAGTGTCTAATTAGCACATCCCCTCTTCATAAGGGTGTTTCATTGGAAGGCATTGATTGTGAACCTCTGATCTAAGAGAACCTCAGAAAGCATCTGCCAGTGCTGGGTGCAAGTAACTTACAAAGGAGAGAAAGGATCTACAGTGAGCAGGTGCCCTTTGACTTGGGCTTAACGGGACCTGCTTGTTGGCGACCACCCAATGAGTGGGATCTTCCCTTATCTGCAAGTCTTCTCTAGGCAAATAGTTTCAGTCTGAAAGCATTAGAATAAAATACCTCCAAACAAAACTTAATATTAGCCACTGGAACTTACCAAAGGAATGATTGATCACTTCAAATAAGGCAAAGTAATTCACCGTCGTACTGTCCATCCCAACCTTTGCTGCAATGGCCTGAAGTGTAAACAGGATAGATGAGTTGGTTACAGGGAAACTAAATCAGACAATGCTGTGGTAAAAGACAGATGTACACATGTGGAGAGGGGAGAAGAGAGGGGTTTTGTCATCGTAGTTTCACATGAACTAAATCCATGGCTCATAGCTATTTTACTATACTTTGTATATATGTGTACATGCACATATATATACAGATGTATGAAATTAAAGGAAAAAAACACCTGTATTTGACCCAAACAGCTATGATCTCTAAATATGAATTTCTCCCCCTTCAATTCATGCAGATGATAGTCTCTCCTTAAATATCAGCGTTCCTCTCTGAAATATGACTTCATTCCACAAGGGTCTTTTTCAACGGCACTTAGAAGAAATGTATTTGATAAGGACAGATCTCAAGAAGAAAGTAAATTCCTAAATATTCAGTCTTGTACATTCAGCCTACATTTAATATAGGTTGTTAACATACAAGATCTGTCTCTGGTTCTTAAGCTTAAAGTACTGTTTATCAGTTTTGTTCATGTTTTACAAGTTATTTATTCTTGTTTATTTTTCAGATAATCTATGTCTCAGGCTAGGGGCCTCCTTTTCCTAAGAATCGTCCTTATCATTATCATCAATATCCACATGAAAATAGCAAAATGTTGGGACAGCAGAGGCATTTTAAACAAGTATCAGTCCTTTTCTCTAGGAGCTAAGGTCCTAACACAACAAATAAAAAGAATTTGAAAGACTCCCTGTGCAAATAAATGAAAACTGAAATTACATACAAATAACAACAAAATGCAAAGCAAAAAACACAAACTAGCAATACCAAGGTTCCTTTTCAAGATCAATATCCATATAAATAAGGTGTTAACTGAACAAGATAAAATTGTTGAATATTAGTGTCTCAATAAACCAAATATAATTATATCCTTCTTCCCATATCCAACCAAATATAATTATATCCTTCTTCCCATATCGATTCACACATCAGACCTAGGTTTATCCCTGATATGAGGTAGGAACTGGAGCTTAGTATTACAAATACTAAATTACCATTCTTTACTGCACTGAATAGAAACTAAAATGCTGTCAAGGTTTGGAAAATGGTTTATAGCTAAAAGTCTCAATTATAGGGTCAGAGGAAAGGTACAAAAAAAATTAGACCTTGCTAGAGAAATATTAAAAAAAAAAAAAGAGAACAAAACATCAAGTTACAAAATTAACTTACAATCACGCCACCATTTTCTAATTTCAGAAATACCTGAGATCCTGGACATATCCTTTGCCATGTATATGGATAAATGTATAGGGGACAGATTTTGTTTGTTACGATGGTGAAATAAGCAATAATATCCAGAAACCTGCTAGTCTCCCTCAAAATCTTGATAAAATCAGGATTAAAGCCCAATGAAAAAGCCTGAGAGCAACAATTACAGGCACTACCCAGACATGATTTTAAACACCATTCATTTCTCACTGACAGGAAACAGGACTCCTTGGGGATTAAATGGCTGATTCTAGATCTGGCACAGGAAACACACAAAGTTCTTTACAGAAGAATTCTAGTTAATAAATGTGAGGAAATGAAAGAATTAGAAAATCATCACTTTGCAACCCTTAGTGAGATCACTGGCTAAGGCAGCCATCATTGGTGATACATTCATTAGATAAATGATCAATGGAGAACTTTACAATGGAGAGATCAGGTTATCACCACCTAAACCCACTGATTAATCATTAAAAGTGAATAAGGAGATATTATTTACTTCCTACTGAGAAGCTATATGAAGTATATAACACCAATGATATAGTCTCATCAAAAAAAAGCTGAACTTAAATCCAATGTAACCTCTAGAGCAAACTTCCATTTATAAAAAATATAAAACAGAAAGACATAATAAATGACAGATAAAGGAAATTCACAGGTAAATTCAGAATATGAGACATTCCATAGGACACAGACCTAATTTCTGCAATAAAATAATGACATAAAAAAAAAGGTAGGGAAGGAAAGAGAGACTGTTCTATTTTAAAACAAACATAAAAACAAATATGACATAAGGACCTCATTTACATCCATATTTTAATGAACCAGTTATAAAAAATCATTTTCAGATAATTGGGAAAATTTGATAATCGGTTAATAACAAAGAAGTACTGTTAATGTTTTAGGTTTGATAATGGTCTTGTGGTTACATAAGAGTGTTCATACTGTTTAGAGATATATACTGAAATACAGGTCCAATAACATGAAATTTGCTTTAAATTATTTAAACAAAAGGGGAAAAAAGACATATAATGCAAATGTGGCAAAATCTTGATGACCATTAAATAAGAGGGATGAGCACATAAATTATTCTGTTTTCAAGTACGTTATCAAGTTTTTTACAATTAAAGTGGGAAAGCTAATCAGAACCACTACAACCTGGGATATTTATTGTACCTTTCTTTCAAGGAGGACAAAGTGCTTTCGAATTAATAATTATAGTATGAACAATAGTAGCTAACATTTAATAAACTTATTATGTGCCAGATACACCAAGCACTTTATATGCATGAACTCATTTAATATCTTCCTTGACTCTAAAACATACAATGTCAAGTCTACCTATTCAAGTTTACTTTACCTGATATACTTGGTCTGTGGTACTGTTCTTTTTAACCCTGACTGTAACTGTTGTTCCATCTGGTAACGCTACTCTCAGCTCTACGTCAGACACACCGTTGTAGTTCTGGGGAAAAAGACACAGTGAAAGAATTTATGACTCAGTATATCCTCGTTCTCCTTGTAACATGCTTGCTAAACATGTGATAGAGAGAATGTGAGTTCCAATGGAAAGGTGGAAAACGACACCTCATAAGTCAATACATTTACAAGTCAAAGTTAACTTTAGGGTACAGCAGAAGTTAACCTTTAAGATGAAGAGGGAGGAAAGAAATATGTTGAAGCCAACATGTTCACATTTTAAAACAGAAAACTTGTGTGAAATGGTCTACGTCAAACATAATCATTTCACAATGTATACAATACATACATCAAAATATCAAGTTGTATACCTCAAAGAGATATATATTCCTACTTGTCAATTATACCTCAATAAAGCTCACACTCTAGTACACAAAAAATATAAAGTGATCATTTGATTATATGTATAAAAAATTAGAGAATGAGAAAGCAACCAGGTGATGATTAAGTGGCACCGACTGCAAAAGTCCTTGGTGGAATGAAAAGCCGATGACTCGAATCAGAGAAAAGGCTTCAGAGAAAGTGGACCTGGCACCAGGTCTTGAAAGATAATCAGGACACACAAAAAAGGAAAGGTGAAAAGAGAGTCATTTAGAGAATTTATGGCAAGTCAATTCATAATGGGCATCTTTGATTTATTTCCCCAACAAGGAGCCAAGGGGTGAACAGTCACTTACCTCGTCTGACTCCGACAGGAATTCTTGCATGATGTCACTCTCACCAATGACTCGTATTGAGCATACTGTGGAAAAGAAAGATGGAATCTGGCATAAGGCCCTCAAATCAAGACTGTGAAGTCAAGAACATACCAAAATCAATACCACTAAGCGATGCTGAGGCAGTATGCCATCCCTCATGTGATATTTTAAGACACAACAAGCATTCATAAAAATATGAGCTACAACAGAGAATCACTAGGGTACTAAACATATTAAGCATAGTCAAAGGAAGTCATCCCCAAAAAAGAGAAATAAAAGCTCTGTAAATCCAACTTTGTAGCCTTGTATGAACTACTATATTAACAAGCTAGACGACAGAGCAAGGGTAAGGTCAATTATCATAGAAATAAACCAAACACAAAATTGAAATAGAAAAGGAAAAGTATCTATCTGGCCTAGGAACAAGCCAGTCAGATACTTAAATGCTTGCATTTAAAGTTAGTTAAGTGCTAAGCTGAGCACATCTTGTCACTTGACTGACTTTAGCTTTTAAACCACAACAAAAAAGAAAGGGAAGAAGGAAAGCAGGCAGGTATGCAGCTAATTGTCTAAATCAAAGGAAGTTCATTTCCTGACACTCTCATGAGGATGGTACATTACACTGATGATTTTACTCATTTCATTAAAAAAAAAAAAAAAATTTGTACCCTTTCTCTTTTCCCAAGGGCTGTGTTTGGAGGCCATTGTGCTACTCCTATGGGGGATATGATTTTTCTTCAGGGATAAGGCTCTTTACCAAAGTTAAAAAAAAAATTCAAGTAGGTCAATTAGTTCTTATACAAGGACACAAGGACACAGAACTACTAAATATCACGTAAGACTATTATTCTACTAAACCAGCATTTTAAAGAAAAGCCTATTGCACAGCTAGCAAATCACATTGACTCTATAATGTAGCAAGTGACCTTACTCAGATCTGTGCCATTTCCCCTCACTTCCCAGATAGACAAATGTTTCAGCACCCAAACCCACAGATTCCTAATGTATTGTCTGGAAGTCCTGAGATACAAGTAAGTTTCAGTACTTCGACCTATAACCTGTTTAGAATAAGTTTACAACTCAGCAAACCTACCCACAGACACTTGTAAGAGGAATAAGGAGTTTTCAAGTAGGATATGCCAATGAACTGAGAATCATTTTAATAAAAATATCTTAAATACTGCCCAAATCAATTCAGCATGTTGCTAACTCAGTCTTTATGTGTTTAATAGAAAATATTATACCTATGAATAAAGGTCCTTAACACATCAAAAACAAATTATGCATTTTTATGTTGTTATGTGCTCAGTGAGTAATAAAATATGCTATTAATTGCTGAACTAGACATTTCAGTCTTGGCTTCAAAGCACAAATCATTCAATACCTATTCAGAAACCTGACTTACTTTCACTACTGGTTTCAGGAGACTTAGCCATGCAGTTCAGGAGCTGTAACATATACCTAGATCCTGTGCCTACTTAAGATAGAAGAATTGAATAGGCTGGCTTACCCTTTTCTAGATATTCTTCCAACCCTCGACGTCGGGCATCTAACTGCTGTTCTGATAAAGAGAACGGCCACTTCCCTGGAAGGCGGGGAAATGTAAAGTTGGCAAACTCTCTCTTCAGGTTCTGGTGAAGGATGGCAAACTCCCGGTACCGCTTAGAACACAGCTGCCTCCCTGCCATGTAAACATTGTACACCTGTAAGGGGAAAGGACAAGAAGAGCCTATTTACTACACAGTAAATCATAGCCACACCTAAAGTCAGGCTCAGATTGACACTGGTTAGGTGTTCAAGTATTCTGCTATACACCTCACAGAGAGTCTGTTCAAGGTCACTGTCTTAACATACACACCACATGTACAGAAGAGAGCTACTCCCTTCAAGGCGACCATGATCTTATTTTTGCTATTAAAATTACCTTCAACATCTATTTTAAATATCTTCAAAGGCAATTATCAGCCTTTAAGGGTAGAATTTATTTTCAGAAAGTTAAAGTGATTAGAAGCCAATGTGGTAAGTATAGTGAATGAACAAACACGCAAGTTTAGAGACAGATGTAAAAAGCTAGGGTTGATTATAAAGCAATATGACCAATGTTTGCATGTGGTGTAAACTTCAAAGAAAATGTCTAAAAATGATGTAAGCAATTATGGTATTGTTGTTACCAGAAACTCCTTTCCTGAAATCAGATATCCCAAGTTTTGTTCCTCTCCCTTTCGTCATTAAAACAGGATTAACAACTAAGAACCTCTTCGTAATAATAAAGACTAATAATCCTCATGAAGAAACAGATTTTTGTCTACTGTTTACAGAGGCACACCAAGCTTCTGGAACAGGGCCTGGCATATACTAGTAGGCACTCAGCAAATATTTAATACAAAATGAACGCATGTATGTACAACTCCTAAATATGTGCCTTCATAAAGGAAAGTGGTAGAATGTGTAATCAAGACATATTAAATAATCCAAATTATTCTGTATTCTCAGAACATATCACATAATGCAGAGATGGATATTTTAGCCCCAAGCCATATTTACTGGCTTAGCAAAAATCATTCAGAATTTCACGAATTTCACATGTGTACCAAACGGCTCACCCATTCATGTAACCAAGAGTTAATCACTGAGAACGCATAGGCCTAAGCCTTTCCTTCAAGCTCCAGAAAAACCGTTCCCACGCTTCATTGATTTAGGAAGTATGAATGAAATGCAAAAATATTTCATTCATTCAAACATCTCTCCCACAACTCTCCTCCTATGATCCCACCCCATTAAAAGCAAAGCCTCTAATCACTATCAAACAGCCTCCAGGGACATGGATGATCCTAATCAATGAGTTTTCTCCGTGATTATCTCTCAAATTTGTAACTGATTGTAATGAAGCATACATATTACCAAGTACCCCCATCACTGCTTTCTTAAGTATGAAAACATGAAATGGAAAATTATCTGTGTCTCCCCCACCACCACCACCACCCCCCCTCTGACAAGACCACACACTCTCTTCAGGGCAGGCAGTCTTAAGAAAAAAAGTCTTATTCAGTCAATGTGGTCTTGTGGACTTACTTCTCTAACTACATTTTGCAAATTTCTCAGTAATATCACCATTCCTGTGATTAAAAAGCAAGTCCACAATCCTGTTGGTGTTAGAGACAGCCTGCGTTCCTCACACAAGGAAGGAGGCAGGGAGGTAAAACTAGCTAGTGGCATTCATTGCTGGTTCAAAGATGTCCCCAAGGTCTTTTCCCAGGGCAGAGCACAGTAGGTTTTTGAGAACACACAAGAGGACGATGACTGCATTTCCTCAAAGGTGACCACTGAAGTGACAGTAAGGTCAGTAAAACATTTCCTAGGGTAGAAAGATCCCTACAACTTAAGAGACCTTTGTGGCAATTTCAACAAGAAACCCTAAAAATTGATTCAACTTTCAATTTCTTCATAAGGTGGAAAGAGTAACATCAAATAGCCTCTCCCCCTCCCTCCACCGTTTAAATATGAAGTCAGTGGGAACAGGAATATAAATAGGATGCCTGACAGTTTAGGAATACTTTAATGCAGGTAGAAATGGCTTCCATAAGACTCAAACCATTTTTTAATTAACAGTACTTAGCAAATGAGAAACATACAAAAAGAGATCACAACAAAGACTGCTTTGTTCTTCACTGGTCCTTTTAAAATTAAGCAAAATCCATTAGCATTCATTTCTTTGGTTTGGACATGCTCATTTGCAAAAAGAAAAAAAAAAAAAGACTGATTTACAGTATTTAGTCCCTGCTGAAGCCCTCTGTCTAAAAATCATAGTATACATTACATGGTCCATGAGAAATGAGTCTCATTATAGATGAGAATGTCCATCAAAAAATATATCCTCTAGACTTGAAGGGAAACATGATCAAATAGGAGCTAAAGATAAATCCAGGCAGGCAGTGGTTCTAGGAGCTTTCCACTTAAATTTAAATCCTCAGACTGGCTGGCTCATACATGGAATTAGATGAAGTTAGTCTAGCTTCCAAAACTACATTGAATTTAATCTTAGTGCTATCTTCTGTCAGAGGTACTAGCGAGAAATGTGAAGGGTAATTTAATGGTCTGCGTATGAGCCAATATATCAGCCCGCAGCACTTTTTACCCAAGAAGCAAAAGCCGATATATCGGCCCGTCACTTAACAATCACTGGTCACTCTCTTCTCCAACTCATTCATATCTTACAAGACTTCAAGTTGGAATGTTCAGACTGCAAAGCCACCTGCCTGCAGGTAACAAGTTTCAGCCCTCTCAACATACTCTTCACTGAATTAGGCCCCAATTAGAGAAATGGAATTAATTATGGGTGGGCAAAAAGGAAAACTTATCTATTCAGTGATCTAATTTTATCTCTCTGTATTCTGCAAGTCAAAGTTTCAAAATCCAACTTTAAGATAATTTCTAAATTTCTCAATATGTAAGTGCAGAAAACCTATGCCACGCCAAGCCATTCTCTCTATTCTCAGGACTCAGTTCTATGGAACAAACACCAGCAACTGGTAACTGACACATTCTAGCAATGAGCACAAACCACTGTAGGGAAAGCAAGTCTAGTAGCATTTGGGCTGCAGCGAATAGAAAACAATGGAAATTCCAGCTATCAGAGATCTTTGTTTTGATGGTTCCTTAACCCCCACCTACAGACTTCTTAAGGCTCTTTTTTTTTTTTTTTTTTAAAGTAACTTTTTATTTTTATTTATTTATTTATTTATTTATTTTTATTTTTGACAGAGAGAGAGAGAGAGAGAGAGAGAGAGAGAGAGAGAGAGATACAGAGCCAGAGAGAGAATCGAACTGGGCGAGCTCCCAGCTCAGCACACGGGTCCGCACGGGCCGGGGCCAGGACTCGATCCTCGGTCCCCGGCACTGCAAAGTGAGCGCTTAACCCACTGAACCATCCCGGCTTCCCCATTAAGGCTCTTAAATGATAATGTTTCGTGCTATATAGGATATGAATATTTAAATGTTCTCATTTCCTTGAACCTCTAATAACCAACAGGAATTGTGCTACTGAACACACAAAAGAGAATTTCCTTATACAATACAAAAGTGACCAGAAAAAAGGTAAAATAATGACATTTTTGGCTATTGAAAACATCAAATTGAAATGACAGAAATAAAATACATGGTACCAGAGATGAAGAATTTCTCTGAAAGACTTGCTCCTCAGTAGATTGGACACAGCTGGGGAAAGAATCAGTGAAGTTGAAAACTGGTAATAAAAGTAATCTAAACTAAAACTAAAAGAAAAGGGAAAAATAAAAATAGAACATCCAAAAGCTATAGGACAATATCAGAAGGACAAGAGAAAAAGAATGAGATTGAAGAAATATTTGATGACACACTGGCTAAGAATTTTTGAAAAATAATAAAAGATATCAAACCACTGATATGTAAAGCTTAAAAAACCCCAAGCAAACCAATGTCACCCCATTAAATTTAACAATAAAAAAAATTAAAATTAAAAAATAAATAAATAAATAAAAGCTAAAAAATAAATAAATAAAAAATAAACCCCAAGCAGGAAAAATACCAAGAAATACCCACCTAGACACATAAAAACCAAACTTTTGAAAACCAACCATAAAGACAAAACTTTGAAGGTAGCTAGTAGAAGTTAAATCATTACATAGAGAGGAACAAAAACTAAAATGAGTAGGTTTCTCATCAGAAATTGCACAAGCCAGGAAACTGAAGTAACATTTTAAAGTACTGAAGAAAAACTGTCAACCCAGAATTTTACACCCTGTAAAATATTGTATCTTTCAAATATTAGGATGAATAAAGACTTTTTCAGACCAATAAAAGCTAAGAAAATTCACTGCCAGCAGACCTGTACTATAAGAATATTAATGAAAGTCATTCAGCAAGAAGAATATGATACTATATGGAAACTGACTCTACACAAAGGAATGAAGGACACAAAAAATGGTAAATATCTGGTTAAATATAAAAGAAATTTTTTGCATTTTTAATCCCTTTAATTGTTTAAAGCAAAGATAACAACAAAGTATCATAGCATTTATAACACATATAGAAATAAAATGTATGAGAACAGCAGCACAATGAATGGGAAGAATTGAAATACACTGTTATAAAATTCATATACTAGGGAAAGCTGGGACGGCTCAGCGGGTTGAGCGCTCGCTTTGGGGCCCCGAGGACCGAGGATCGAATCCTGGCTCCGGCCCAGGCGGACCCACCTGCTGAACTGGGGAGTTCCCACAGTTCGGTTCTCTAGCTGTCTCTGTCTCTGTCTCTCTCTCTATCTGTCAAAAGTAAAATAAAAATAAATATGCACTGAAGATAAAATAATTACTCTCTATAAATATAAAAAGATATAAAAAAAATAATAAATTCATATACTATGTAACATTGTATTACTTACAATGTTATAAAGGTAATACTTATGAATTAAAAATTAATACTATACACCTGTAACAGATACTAAGAAAAAAACAAAATATGTCTAATACTACAGTAGAGATAAAATGGGATTATTAAAAATTATTTTATTGGGGATGCAGGGATAGTTCAACAGGTTGAGCGCTTGCCTTGCAACCGAGAGGTCCGGGGATCAAGTCCCAGCCCTGGCCCATGCAAACCCACATGCTGAACTGTGGCGAACCTGGTAACCGCTGAAATGGCAGCGAAAGTTCTCCCCTCCCATGCAGGAGGACCCCAGTTCAGTTCCTGCCCCACAAGGCCCCACATCCACCTGTGTGGAATGAAACTAATGTCACAACTAATGATGTACAACTATGAAGACTGCTCTCAGCCCTCCCCCTTTCTCTCTCTCTCACCTACTCTCAAACAATGAAATAAATCTTAAAAAAAATAAAAAACTGATAGAACTAAAGATTTTATTCAGGTTTTATTGTATCAATTCCCTACAGACAACAACTACAAATTCTGGACAAAAAAAAAAACACCAACCAATTACCTGATAATTCTGACCAGCACACTAAAATAAAGCAAATTACAGAGGGGATTCAAAATGTGGAACATCCCACAGGTGAGGGAGTTTCCTGCTTATAGGGGGCTTTGTCCTGATAGTGGTCATCAGTCACAGAGTACCGTAGCATAATCTAAGCAACTAAAACTTGGACTGCAACCCTGGCATCTTTCTGGCTGGAGGAAAAAGTGAAAGGATTCTGGGCAACCATGGCTGCCACCAGATGAGAGGAGAATTCCCGAGGAGAGATAAGCAGAGAAGATACCTTAATTCTGTCAATGGATAACACACACACATCTCGGGCTGACTCCTCCCTGAATGATATGCACGCAGGACAGTCTCAAAGCAGCCCAGCCAAGGCGGAATGAACTGCACTGAGACCCGATGTACCCACAGAAGGTGGCACAGCTTCCATGTAACTGCCAGGCAAAACAGCAACATCAACAGTCCTCAGAGAAATACCAGAGAACCCGGAGTCTACACAGTGTAACATTCACAACATCCAGACACAATTCAAAATTACTCACTATGTGGGGAAGCCCAGATGACTCAGTGGGCTAAGCGCTCGCTTTGCAACCCCGGGGACGAAGGATTGAATCCCGGTCCCAGCCGGTGTGGACCCATATACTGAACTGGGGTGTGCTTCCCATGTGGGAGGCCCCCAGTTTGGTTCTTGCCCCCAGTGATTCAACCCCTGGCTCAAGGGGGCATGCTTCTCACGCAGGAGGCCCCCAGCCCAGTTCCTGCCCTGTGTGGCCCTCACCCACCTGTGTGGAACAAAACCACATTGAAAACTGATGACATACACCTACGGAGACTGCTCCACCCAGCCCCCCCCCCTTCTCTCCGTCTCTCTGTCTCTGTCAAAAATAAAAAAATAAATCTTTAAAAAAAAATTACTATGAAAAAATAAAACAAACAAAAAAATTACTCAATATGTGAAGAACCAGGATATGACCCATTTTCAAGGGAAAAGAACTAAACAGAGGCCAAACTCAGAAAGAGGTAAATATTGCAATGTTCAGACATATAATCAAAAGAACAGAATAGTGAACAAAAAGAAAACCACACATATATATGTTTAATTGCTTTTCCACAATAATGCCAAACTATGTTGATGGGGAAAGGGTATTCTTTTCAACACAGGTTGCTGCAGCAACTGAATATGCACATGGAAGAAAGAAAGAACCCTGACCCTATGTCATACAATGTCCAGAAATCAACTCAAAGTGGATCACAGATCTAAATGTCACATGAAAACTATGGTGCAGCCACTTTGGACAACTGTCTGGCATTTCCCCAAAAGGTCAAACAGAAGAGTTACATGTGACCCATCAATTCCACTCCTAAATATATAACCAAGAGAAATGAAAACAAATAGCCACACAAAAACATATACATACATGCTCCCAACATGTATGAATATCATTATGAATAATAGCCCAAAAGACAGCCAAATGTCCATCAACTGAAGAAGAAATTAAATGTGGTATATCCATACAACAAAAGGTTATTTGGCTGATACATGCTACAACATGGATAACCCTTGAGAACGCACATGACTTCATTTACATGTTGTCCAGAATAGGTAAATACATAGAGACAGAAAGCAGATTTCGCATTCAGGAAAGGGGCTGGCAGACATCACCCAAAATTCAAGATGGGCTTTCCTGCGTATCTACAACAATAACAGACTAGAAGTGTATAAAACAGCTCATGTGAGTTGCTTTCAGAATATAATTAGGACCTTGGGAAAAACCAGAGTCATTCGTTCACAGAGCACTCTCCAAAGAAAAGGAAAAAGAACGAGATGTGGAGAAGAGGACAGGACACTCACAGGTTCTGACATGGACAAACTGCTATTACCCAAATGTTGTGGAAGACACCACCTTTTAAAGCTGAACTTACTCTACAGCTCCACAGAGTCAACAGTGAGAGACTGCTATTAGCAATGAGATAGGGCAACCCACAAAAACACAAACACCAAACAAACAAAAACTCATATACGAGTATGTTTTCAATGGACCAGACTGCAAAGCCGTCTTGGAATAAAAAGGAATCACACTGAAGCAGAACCAGTACTCTTCAATGCCGCAGTCTCCCCACCGCCTGCAATAAATCAGGTTCAGTGTCTGGTAGGCAGACTGACCTATGTTGCTGTCATTTCTTCCAAGGCTCTAATACCATAAATGTTATGATTGGGGGAAACAAAAGCTAGATGTGTGAGGACTGAGTTGGGCTGACACTCACCACAAACTTCTCACCATTCTGCTCCACATGTTTGTATGTGGGGACCGATATGGGTACTGCTTGCTTTTCTGTGTAATCATAAAATGATTGTCCCAACGAGTCGTCACTGGGATCTAGGTTATCCGCCTCGTGAGGAGGTACGGATAACACTGTCAAGATCAATTCCTTCTCGCCTGCTCGGATCAGGTCCACCACCTGCTTGTGTGTCGCCCCCTCAACATTCACGCCGTTCCTAAGGGGAAAAAGGGAAAAAGACAATCCCATAAACCAGAAGGGTCCAAACACTTGTATCTCCACCCTCATGCCCCCAACTCCAGTGTCACACAGAATGAACCATGAAATCAAAAGATTAATTTGGTTCCAGAGAAGCTGTTTATGTTTGTACAGATCATAGTGTAATAAAAGTGTGTGCAAACACACGGCAGGAGGAAAAAATGGCAACAGTGAAAGGACCTACCCTTCCTCTATGCTAGAACCCCACACACAGTGTCAGGAAAACACAGGAGGTGAAGCTGAGGAGCAAACAAAGCTTTTGAAGCTGAATAGTCCAATCTCCTCATTCTAACTAAGCAAGTATAAAATACAATCAAAGTGGCTTTTAATGATCCTGCCATTTGAACTGTACTTTGTCCTTTTTAAACTTCCTGGTAATTCTGTTAAAAAGAATGTTTTTCACAAAATGCATTCCCTTAATTTGTAAAGAATCAAAAAGTATAACTTAAGAATTACATTTATATCTGATTTCTCCCCATTATCTTGAAATTAGTCAACTTAATTTTCCTTTACACCAAGTTTTGTCACCTTGGGAGTTAAATGGTATGTATCTTCAATACAGATTAGTTTCTTCTATCACTTGGTGTTTTTAAAAGGCAATCAGATAATCTCTCTAAAATTTTATTACCTGACCCAACTTCCTCTGTTCTCCCAATCATTCCTCTTAACCTCTCAGAATTCAACCTACTCCTTTGCTGCTCTGTGCTACCTCTCTTAAGCCCTGTGTAATCAGTTCACACGAAAAAAATGTGCATCTAAGGTTATATAGTAAATCAACCTACTCATTCTCCTTCCTGTTTCACTGTGTATAAAAAGGCTGAAAGCAGGAAAAGTACAAGGTTTGGAAGAACAATAATTTTGTCAAGAAAGATGCTGAGTCTCACAAAACTCACTCAGCCAACCAAACCACCTTCCCGGAATGCTGAGCCAGCCTGCCACCTCAGCAGAAACCACCAGGCAGCTCGCTGACCAGGAGGGAACCTCCATGACTGTCCCAGGCACTTTCAGAAACACACACCTGCCCTTTGGTCAACTTGATAAAATCCCTAACCACCCTTTAGGGTTACACCCTACTTCAGCCTGTTCCAAACCATTAGGGTTTTTCCTTCCTGAAAATGATGCTAAGTTTAGTAACAAACCTTCCACAAACTTTTCAATCCCTGGAATTGTCTCTATGAGAGTCTGGTATCTGAAACATCCATTTATATAAACAGAAGAGGCAGGAGATCACCTAGCCAGCCTCTTTCCTTATTTCGGGTGCAATAGTCTAGCTAGTAAATTCAGCACTCTTGACATTTCACAATCTAAATTCTAACTTATACACACACACAGTAAATTTAAAAAAAAATCAGCAACTTTAAAACTAGCTGTAGTAAAATCAATTGCCCCCTCCACTGATGGAAATTTGGGCTTTTAAAATTCAGATCAGATCAGATTTGTGACCAGGAAAAATAGTCAACTCTTGGACCACAGAGTGGGATGATAAAATAAGAAGAAAATGGTCTTTGGAGCTAGACCTACATGGGTTCAAGTCTGCCTTTTAGTATCAGAATTGATCTTGATCCAGTTATTTAACCATTTCTTGTGCTGCTTTCCACATCTGCAAAATGAGGGCAATAATAAGTCCCTAATAGGACTGTTGTGAAGATTCATGTCATAGAATGTAACCTGCTGAAAGTAATGGCTGAACACTTGCATCTGAAGGTATAAAAAGGAAAAAAGTACTATGTACCTATTGGTTATGAAGAGATTTTGGTTAAAGAAGAAATAGAAATCTAATGTTGAGATTTGGCAAAGGATTTCATCTAAATCTTTGGCCTTAGGAGTAATTCTGAGAAAATGTTTTGCTGGTAGAAGAAAGGCAAAAGTTAGAAATCAACATAGAGAATTTCCTCTATTCTTAGGAATCTTGGCTAACTCACAAATATCCTTGTTAATTTATTTTTTAACACTTTGAGATGCGAACAAAATATCTTGGATACTAAAACAAGACTTTCATATTAGTACAATTTTAGATGCATATTTATATATAAAAAAAAAGCTTAAGAAATGATTGCTGCTCAAATCTTACTTTACAGCTCCCTAATTATTTTTTCTGTTAAAAGATTTTTAATCTGGGGTACTCTTTGTCAAAAGATTTGAGGGTCAGTGAACACCTACAAAAGTTGTATGAAAATTTTATTTGCATATATTCATCTTTCTTCCTGGGGAGGCAGGGGGTCCACAGCTTTCATCAGCTTCAAAAAGGAATACATAATCTCAAGAAAGGTTCAGAATTAATTGCTTTCTGCACTCAGTTTTCAAATTAGAAGGCACTGCTCCCGGGGTCAGTAGCAGAAACCAGCCCTGAAGACTGAAAGAAACTGAAGTGAGGCTTCCTGCAAGGGCCGCCACGGAAGAAGGAAGCTCACTTGGGTTTCACTTCTTTATTAGTGAGACCAAGCTTCAACTTGGCTTCCATCCCAAAAACCTCTTTAAAAAAAAAAAAAAAAAAAAAAAAGGCAGGAAAGAACTATCACATCCTAAATTCATTTTCTAGCATTTATTTGGTTCAACTGTAGAAGGAATGCTATACATTCCACGATTTAACACAAAACTAGAAATTCCTTCATTCTTCAGAGAATGAAATGAGGTCAGTAAAAACCCCAGGATGTCTTGATTTCCAAAAGGGCCCTCCCTTCTCAATAAGAGGTCTGACAGTCATAAAAATGTTTATATGATAACCTCTTTTCTACAAGAATGCTACTATACCAGACGCAAATTAGGTGTGGCCCAATTTGCGCAATTCTGGAGACATAAGTGAATGCAAACTAAAAATTGTACATAAAAGGAGTTTTCAGCAGTACAGACTTCTGGTTCAAAGCATGGGTTTTGGAATCAGACAAACTTGGGTTTCAATACCAAGTACGCCATTTAAGAGATAAGACATTAGGTAAATTATTCAATTTCACTAAGCCTCAATTTCTTCATCCATAAACTAGAGCTAATATTACCTAGAGCTAACAGCTATGAGAACTAAAATGAGATAAAGCTCTAGAACATGCTAACCACTCAGTAAATGGTAGCTTTTCGTGTGACAGGATTGGTATCAGTTGTACAAGGAAATTGGTAGTATCTTGGCCTCCTAATGATACAAACCCTTTCCACCACCAATCTGCCTTGCCTTTTCTTCTGTCTTTGCAACATAATCTAGCTGGAATTCATTTGAAAATAAATCACTGAACTCTTCATCAATGATAATGGGGATCACAAGACAGTCCCCTTCATTAGACCCTGGCATCAGAGAACCTCTAGATTGCATACCACACAAAAGCACCTACTGCCTAGTAGATTCTACCTATCTATGCTGCTTTCACAAAGGCAGTAGCTTAAACAGACTATCAAAACTGTTTCAACAGATATGTGATTAAACAATACAGAAAAATGTTAATTGGAGAATGTAGGTAGTAAGTGTGCAGGTATTCACCATGCAAGTCCTTCAACTTTTCTGTATGTTCAAAATGTTTCATAATAAAATGTAAGACAGAAAAAGGCTACCACAAATCTCCAACAATCCAACAAAATTTTATTTCCTTGGGCAACTGATGATATTCAATTTACTCTACCTTTAGCACTGTAAAGATATATTTAGTAATTTTAATAAAATTATCTTCATTTTTTACATGAGACCAAAATGTGGCCCCACCAATGGGCGTGGCTTTAGATAAGACTTTTATTCAACTAAAGTTAGCCAGCTGAGGAAATTGCAAAGCTAATATAAACACTCTCAGAAGCAGAAAAACGCTCTAAATAGGATTTGTTTCTGTGCGATGCTTGTGAAGGAAGCTATATATAATAAAACTAGATCTGGGTGGAACTGCAACAGAACCAGTCACTGTATGTCCTACAGGAAGGAGCCATGCCATGTGGGAAGCAGAGTATTATTCTGAACCCCTGTGACATGCAAGAAAGTAGTAGCTCAAGGGTCCTCAGTCCCTCAGAGGCATCCTATACAAAATGGACAATTAATTCCTATAGCTGTAAACAAAAAGATATACTTCTCAATTTTATAGATCAAAACACAATAGCTAGATGTGTCAAGAACAGTCCAAATGAAAAACAGTGACAAAACCAGGTTTTGCTAAGGATGTGAAAAAACTGGAATTCTCATACATTGCTGATGGAAACACAAAACCAAATAATCTGGCAGTTTTTTATATCAGTAAGCAGACATTTACTACATGCGCTAACAACCCAAGAGAAATGAAAACATGTCCACACAAACTATTGTAGCTGAATGCTCACTGAAGCTTAATCATAATAGTCTCAAACTGAAAACATGAACAAACTATGTCACATTCACACAATGGAATATTACTCAGCAACAAAAAGGACCGACTACTGATACAAAGGGGAGAACCTCAAAAACACATTGAACAAAAGAAGGGAGACAGAAGAATCTGATTGATTTGATTCATTAGAAGTTACAAAACAGGCGAAACTACAGTGGTAGAAGTCAAGTCAGTGGCTGTCTTTAGGGGACGGTGGGCAGGGGATGGGGTGAGAGGGTAGGGGATGGATGGAGTGAGTACTGAATGCAAAGGGACACAAGGAAGCTTCTGAAGTGATGAAAGTTTCCTGTAATTTGTTTGGGTGCTGGTTAAATGGGACTATACTTTTGTCAGGACTCCAACTCTACACTTAAAATGTGTACATTTAACTGTATGTAAATTAATCTCAATAACACTTATTTAAAAATAAAAATAACTACACAATATCCTCATTCATGTTGTGAACTAGTGGTCCATCAGCATGAGACATGACCCCTATTCTACCTTTAGATGACTCTGCATTTGGTTGCTGTTGTGAACAATGCTGTCATGACGATCCTACATGACACATATCTGCAGCATGCAATTGTTTAATAAGCAGAGCACATCCTTCTTCCTCCACCTCCCATATCTTGATGGAAAATGAGATAAACCTTCAATACTTCCAAGTTTTACATGCCTGTTTTATGGAGTAATGAAGACAAAATTAAGCCAGAGCTAGTTTCCACCCCATCTTCTTTGGCTTCTAGCCCTAATCTCCCATTAACAAGACACCTATGCCAAACCCAGTGTACTTAAGAACATCAGCAACAGATAATTATTAAGTTAAACCAGAGCGTAAAAGCATCTCTCTCATGTTTAAATTATTTTTTAATTAATTTATTTATTTATTTATTTTTGACAGAGAGGGAGAGAGAGAGAGATACAGAGACAGAGAGAGAACCGAACTAGGGGAGCTCCCAGCTCAGCACATGGTTCCACACGGGCCGGGGCCGGGACTCGATCCTCGGTCCCTGGCGCTGCAAAGTGAGCGCTCAACCCACTGAGCCATCCCTGCTTCCCCTCTCATGTTTATTAAAGCTATAATGTGAGAGACAAAGTCAAATTCACTAAACAGTGGATTAATACCATTATATTACATTACAAATATAATTCAAACTTTCTTTTTTAGGAGTCCTCAATTCCTCTCGTTAGATTTTTAAGCATTCAAGGCTATAAAAAATTTCCTTCTGGGGAAACCGGGATGGCTCAGCGGGTTGAGCACTTGCTTTGCAGCCTCAGGGACCATAGATTGAATCCCAGCCCCAGCCCATGTGGCCCATATGCTGAACTGAGGTATGCTTCCCATGCATGCGGGAGGCCCCCAGCCCAGTTCCTGCCCTGCGCGAACCCTATCCACCCGTGTGGAACTAAACCATGTCAAAAACTGATGACATACAACTATGGAGACTGCTCTGGGCCCTCCCCTTCTCTCTGTCTCTCCCTGTCTCTGTCTCTCTCTCTGTCAAAAACAATAAAATAAATCTTAAAAAAAAAAAAAGTTTAAAAATTAAATTTCCTGACAGAGTAGTTGAAAAAAAATTTGTTCAGCCAAGTATCTAACATTAGGGAAACCTCTGAGGACATTTAAGGTACACCAACCAAACAGACAGTACAATTCTTTAAAAAATATTTATGAAGACTCTACACATAGAGAAGTCCTTATAATATGTTAAATGCAAAAAACAGAGACAGACTATAAGTTGTTTATATGAGGGATTTTTGCATTTAAAATATAAAAATGCTGTCCATTGTGATTATGAGCATATAAAATATTTGCCCATAAATAAGGTATAATATGCAAAATATAAAAATAGTTGAGTTTGGGTGACTGGAACTATTTAATAAATTTAAATAGTATTTTAAAAATTTATCATAGCTGTTGTATCTTTTCAATTGCTTTAAAAAAAACTCCCTACCTTCTCCACTATATATTTTTTGGAAATTTGGGGAATATCTCACAAGTTGGAGAAAAGGAGACAGATCCCTGACACATCAGAAGGGAGATACTTCCTCTGATTTTCACTGGCTCACTGCCCAGCAGCTGGGTGCAGCTACACTAGACATTACACCATAAAAACGAGAAGCCACTCCACTGAACTGGGAAGGTAGGCCCTTCCCAATTTCACAGGTAAGTCATCTGACTGGCTTAGGTTGGCTCCTTTGCATCTAACTGCCTTGCTATCTTACTTAGGCAAACAAACAAGTCAGAGAATATTTTTGACTAATTATCTTAGTAATCACGCTATACTTTGCCGTTAAACTTGAGATGAGAGATTACGGCATGTATAAGCAATGAACATAGTCAAAGGAAGTGAAGTTTGACTGTCTACACAAAATACTATTCTGGATAACTAAGTATCAAGAACATTTTGGCATTTTGTTTCAGAAATAAAAACATTTTGCATCTTCCATTTTAGAACACTTGATTTATTGATAGGACGAGAGAAATACAACTAGACTAAATAAATTAGCAAAGGTTTCTAAAATGTTTGAGCTTTTTATAATAAACAGCAAGTCTGGTCAACAATTTAAAAAGTGCAAAATTATTATCTCAATTACTTTTAAAGTTAACTTATGTCATGTGGAAAATGAAGTGATGACCATATTAAAAGGAAAACTCCTTCCTTCTGAAAAGCTATTTCACTGGTAATGTGCATCTAAAGTCATAAAAATGTTCATATTCTTTCAACTCACACTGGCATTACTGAGAATTTATCCTAAGGAAGGCATCCAAATGTGAGTTCCATGAGGGCAAGAACTCTACAGTGGCATGTAGACTACTCTCAAGTATTTGAAAGAATAAATGAAATAAATAATCCCAAACTCAGAAAAAGTTAGGAACAAATAAACTTATTTTTTAGGTTGTTTCCATATTTCTGGTCTTATAAAAAGGCCAACAATAGTCAAGAAAATTATTACAGCACAACAACCTGATTAACTAACTGTAAAGCAATCATTTAAAAGTGTAAATATGAAGGACAAAATGATCTACAAATGTTTCAACCAATCGAATGTTAAAAAGTGGATTATGGGGAAGCTGGGATGGCTCAGCGGATTAAGCGGTCACTTTGCAGCCCCAGAGCCCAAGGATCAAATCCCGGCCCCAGCCCATGCGGACCCATGTGCTGAACTGGGGTGTGCTCCCAGTTCAGTTCTTACCAGGGCCTATGCAGGAGGCTTCAGGCCCAGTTCCTGCCCTGAGCAGCCCCAAGCCCACCTGTGGAGTGAAACTATATGGAAAACCAATGCTGTCAACTATCAAGACTGCTCTGGGCCCTCCCCCTTCTCT
>PVKE010021089.1:0-26852 GCA_004027555.1 Craseonycteris thonglongyai
GAATTTTGAAGGAAAAGAAAAAACAAAGACAACAACGACCCATCACCATGTTTCTCTCCAAGGTAAAGCCCCCGGCTCTACCGTCAGCGCCTCCAGCAGAAGAGTCTCCGAGTGAGCCTAACGCTTCTACGAGTCACGTGAGAGCCTCTCCTCCGCCACCCACACAAGACTCTTCGCCTCTCTCAGAAAGCAATGTTGAGTCATGTTTATTACTGTACAAGGTTTTGTAATCAACCTTATTAATTAGCACTGACACGTTTCAGTAAATACGTATACTGTTGTCATTTTTGTCTTAAATGAGTAAAGTATGAATACTGTTTACATATTTAAAACATTCTTGTACCCGCATCCACGAAAATTCCTAGGGGCAAATCCTACGTCGCGGTTTTTCAGCTTTCGCGAAAGGTTCTGGTCCCCATTAACCGTGAAAAACGAGGGATCACTGTACACTCTTGTGCACACTCTCTCTGTCTGTCTCTCTCCTGCCTCTTGAGGGCATGGCGAGAAAGTGGCCAGCTGAGAGGCTGGAAGGGGACTCTCACTGGAACCTAGCCCTGCTGGTACCGTGATCTGGGATGCCCAGCCTCCAGTCTGTGAGAGAATAAATGTCTGCGGTTTAAGCCAGCCAGTCTGTGGTATTTTGTGTAGCAGCCTGAGTAGAGGACACCCCACTGAAGCCTTGGGCCCTGGAGGCTGTGCCCAGCCCCTCTGCTTACGCAGAATCGCTGGGTTCTCCCATCAGAACCCCACAGCAAATTTTGGTTATTGTCATTCGATCTTCTCTAGACTACTCCGTGAACTTCTTGAAAGCTGAGGAAGTCTATTCATCTTTGTATCAAAATCCCCAACATACAATTTGTTTATTTTAATGTTGAAAGAGGTAGAGCCGAGACGATGCTGTGTAAAAACTTTCCAAGGCAAATAGAGAGTGCAGTTTGGGGGAATGTATTACACATAGAGTTCTCACAAGTGACTTCCAGCTTGAAGCCATCTGGACAGAGCAAGTAGCAGGGGTTCTGAGCCAGCCAGCTAGTGTGGCTGGAGGTGGGGGGTCGTGGTGAGCCCTGTTTCTTGGGAAAGGTAGCAGCTACCACACTTGGCTAAGGAAGCCTGACAAATGGGGTTATCCCTGAGAGACACTCTGCTAAAGGGATTTGCTCCTTCCTTCTGTGATCCAATGCCAATGATTAATGACACGAGAGTAAGTAAGGCTCTTTAGTTATCAAAACATCGTAACCCAATCCCTCAGAGAAACAAACCGGATGTGTATTCCTCATGGCCCCGATTTAGCAAGCACATGGAATAAAGCAACACATCACTACAGTTGTGGGGTTTTCCCACTTTCCCATCGCAAAAACAACAGGGTCCAGTTTCCTGTGCTTGACTAGGACTGTATCATGTATTTTTCCCTTCAGTTTAGTTTTGCAAACTGAGTCAATTCTTTGCAATTTCATGAGGGCCTGGGTAATAGAGATATGATACAGTGCATGTTCCTTAAATTTCACTTCTACTTTCTTTATGCACCTTGATTAGCTATCTTTCACTTGTGGCCTATTTACCTGCTAATTTTTTAGGCATGTGGTATTTAATTGGTTGCATGCATTAAACCTGGCAGGTTTTGAGGGTGTACTAGAGAATTTGTAGGAGTGGGAGGTAAGCCTCTAAGGGTTACTGCTAAGCAGCCTGCTGAAAGAATTAAAAAGCATAGTTTATCCACAGTCAGGAAGACTGTACCTAAACAGTCATGGGGTAGAATTCTAGCTACGGTATTATTTATTTGCTGAGTGACCTCTAAGTTACTTAACTTCTCTGAACCTCAGAACCTATAAACTCTAAATAATGATGCCTACCTTGTAATATTTCAAAGATGAGAGACATATTGCACTCTTTGAATGTGAGCACTCAGTAATTGTGAACTCATTAATAATGTCCCTTGCTGGCCCATTGTCCTTGGGAGGCATTTAGTTCTGGTGGTGAGGATGACTTCAAGATGACTGAGGCGTATGAGAAACCTGGGACATAGAAGGACCTTGAGAAAATGTTATTTTCATCTAGAGAAATGTCTCTAAATCTTTTGTGATAGATTTGATTAAAAAAAATATCTCTGAGATTGGAGACTTCAATACTTCACAAAAAACTTTATTCTAGTGTTTCATCATTGTAATGGTTAAGAAGTTCTTCCTTACAGGCAACAGAAACCTGTCTGGTTTTAATGTGAGCTCATTTCCTCATATCTAGACCTCGGGAGGAAAAGGAAAGATATTGAGTCTCAGCTGAGAAACCCTTCCCGCAGCGAGTCATCTATTCTTTCTCATTTCTCCCTGAGTCTGAGTGACCTTGGCAATTTGAACAGTTCCTCAAGGACACTGGTCCCCACTGCTTTGTCATCTTTGATTTCTTTATATGAGGTGGGCCTATTTTCTTCACATCTGGTTAAACATTTGTCTCTATACTCTAGGCAGAGTCAACCTATTGCAAAATGGAAGGGAAAGATATCTTCTCAAGGCTGAAAAACAAACCAACTTATTATGATGGTACGCTAACAAATCCCAGAGCTTCTGGGAAGAGAGTTTCCTGTCATACAGGGACTTTTAAAAAAATTCTGGTATCTTTTATGATGAGTCATAATAATAGAGCATGGCAGTTAAGCACGAGTTCTGATTCATACAGACTTATGCTGAAAGTCTTACTCCTCCTCTTCTTATATATGCAGCCTTTAGCAAAGTATTTAAATTCCCCAACCCTTACTTTCCTCTTGTCTACAAAGGGTCAGCACATGTACTAACTACCCTCCGGGGTTCCGAGGTGACGGCGTGTTCCGGTTATCAATGCATTGCCTCCCAGGTCGAGCTCACCTCCCTAATGCACTCCGCCACATGGACAACATCCCTTGACATCTCTCTCCTTCATAGCGAGCATGATGGTGACCGCTCTCAGATGGAGCACTGGAGGATGTGGCAGGAGGATGGGCCCCCTGCTGCACAGTGGGTCCTTGGGTGAGGGTGAGGCATTGCGCAGCGCCCTGCCCCCTGACCTGTGCCCAGAACTACTGCCTGGCCTGGTGATCACCTTCCCACAGCTCTCTCGACACGGAGACCCGCATCCTGAAGTCCTCCTGCCCCGGCTGGTGCCTGAATCCCGCTGCAGGCTCGTGTGTGGCTCCCTCAGAGCCACTGCTCTCTCTGCATACTCACGTCACCCGTGTCCTGCATGCACGCCAAAGGGCTGCTCCCTGCTTTCCCGGTGATGGCAACCCAGCTCCATCCCAGGCAAACCGGCAAATGTCCGTCCTCTCTGAGGGGCTGGCTTCACCTTCTGCCATGTGGTCTGAAGCCCAGCTTTGGGGAACGGGTACTTCAGAGTCTGTCCTTCCTAAGACCTAGAGTACAACAGAGAGGGCCTTTGTACCTTATAGTTACTGTTTTATCAGAGTTTAATTATTCTTTATATTAAACTCTCCCGTTTAACTCACTGTGTGGTTTCTCTCTCCTAATTAGACCCAGATTGAGAGCACACATCCCTGTCCCTCTCAGGTCTTTGTGGGAGGAGTCCTTGGCCAAGGGCTCACCTGCTGTGCTCACTGAAGCCACCAAGCAGTGTTCTCACCAACTAAGGTCACAGGGTGGGAGTGACAAGAAGGCACGCTTGTTCTTGGTCACTGTGGGCTCCTTTGATTGGCCACCTTGGCTCAGGAACTCCCTACAGACGTTCTTAAAAATGTACTGTAGTCTAAGAGTTTTCCCACCCAACCTCCCTTCCTTCCCGATCTTTTCCATAGCAGTTAGGTTGGCACGGTGACCTCTCCCAGCTCCTCCTCATCTCCCTTCAAATCTGTCTTCCCCATGAATCTCTTGCACATCAAATCCCAGCTCTGTGTCTACTTCCCGGAAGACCCAAACAAACAGTTGCTTTGGGGGTGAAATAAATTAATATGGGCAAGGCTTGTAGTAGGAGTTTGGTGAATGCTGGCTCTGAGGATGCTGAGGATGACAGCAATTAGAGTTCTTGCCTGGCGAGGTATCAGTGCTAAGTAACACCTTGGTTTCATTTTCTGGTGATGAAGAAGTAAAAACTACTGTTCATCTGATTACCGTTATTCGGGGACACAGATGAGATATGTGGTGAGCACCTTGAGAGGTGATATTTATAAAACTTTTAGTTCATCTTTTTTCTTCACAGCTGACTAATAAACACAGTGCCAGCAAAACTATCAATTAATACTTTGGAATACTGCATTTGGGTTTCTGGGCTTACCAACACTGTATCCTGATAAATTGAACTATGGAGTAATGTGAAAACATCTCAGCTTCCCATGCTACAGTTCAAGCTTTCCATCTGGGAAGCTTTTGCTATTTTTTGTTCCTTGGACTAAAACCTAGCAGAAGCAGCAGAAACTGATATCAAGGTCTTGATATACTCTTCGGCTCCTGTGGTCCCGACCTCACATCCTAGACGCTTAGGTATTGCTGTTCCTCCAATTGTTTTTTTTGTTTGTTTGTTTGTTTTGTTTTGTTTTGTTTTTGAGCAGCAGGAAAAATATACTGGTTGTTTACAGCATTTTTAACATGGACTAAAAAAATAACTTGTTTTCGTGGTTGTGAAGTTCACAATAACAGAATGTTTATTCATCTCTGGAAACGGTATACTGACCTGAGCATCCTTTCTGTATAGAAAGAGTTTGTCTTACCTCAAGGAAGGAAAAATAGTCGACAAGAAACCTGAGAGAGCTGGTCTCACCCTGTTGAATGTGAGTTTAATACATGATACTGACAGTGGTTTATCAATCCCCAGACTTCTCCTCTTTTGGCTCTGAAATACCTTTCAAGGATCCAGACCATGGGTGATGTGCAATAGCTCTCCCTGCCTGAACCTGCCATGATTCCTAGTATTTATGGAGCTACAGTATTCTGTATTCAGTGCTTTGGTAGCCCGTACATGCGATGCATGGCATGGTGCCAATTTGCAACTAAGGAACTGACTGCGAGAGATTTTTTTATAAGTGAATACAAAATAATTTGATAAGGTTTGAGTCTCCAGGGAGCCCACCTGGATTCATGTGGGACTTTTCAAATTAGTTCAGAGAGAGAGTCAAGGAAGATGGCTAACTATTTTGGCTGATTCATTCACTGCCTAAGTGTTGTACCTGGTGATATATATATTCTGTAACCTCAATTCAAAGAGCAACAATTTAAACTCAGGAAAGTAACCTGGATGTGGCGTGCTGTTATGGTAATTTATTCTTTCAGCTACATTCTTGTTGCAACAGAAGAGATAATTTTGGTAATTGAAAATATTTTTAGACTTGTATGCTTAGCCACATACACCATTAACATACATGCATCTTTTTACTCAGGCCTTGGAAATAGCGGCTGTGATTAATATGCTCACCCATATGCTTGTTATACCCTTTAAAAGCAAAAGATGATTTTTAAAGGATTAAACAATGGATTGTAATTCATTCTGTAATCATACTGACCAATGGCATTTTTAAGTGTATAGCAGATTGTGCTAAGCAGAAATGGCGGAAAAAACATTGATTTCTTATGACACAGAGAAGGTGTTTTGCCAACTTATTTTCAATGGAATAGAAAGAGAATTCCAAAATATGCAATATATTCAGGCTCTTCTTGTCTTTGGCCAAAAGCCGAAACTACAGTTTTGCATTGTCATATTAGATTCTCTTTGTAGCCTCTGCTCTCTCCCAATCCATCCCCCACGTGCCAAGCAGGACCCCAGTGATTCCCTGTTCTGGGCAGGAGCATCCTGGGCTTTGCAGGGCTGGCCCATCACCATGCCTTTGCATGATTAGCAAATATCCACAGATGGTTCCTAGTCACTGTGGAAATTTAAACTCCTCTCTCCCAGTCCAGCCCCCAGGATACTCAGTGGGTCGAGGACAGACTCCTTGATTTTGTAAGTGCCTCTTGAAAGTCCACGAATAGATTCATGCTAAACAGTTTAGATGGATGAACTAAATTTCAAAAATTGAATTAACAGAGTCCATCAGTCATCTATTCCTGAATATATTCTTTTATGCTCGGGTAAGCCATGTGTACCAATTTGCTGCTGGGTAATTCATTTGTATAATGGTCATTTCTAGTAGATTGTCTTTTATAAAGGGCACATGTTCATGGAAAGGTATGAATTAATAGAAAAATAAACTGAAAAATGTTTTTTCTCAATTTAAATTAATAATACACTACAAAAAATGTACTTATATGAGATATTATTTTTGTCATGTTCCAAAATAACATGGGTCTATGATTAATTACTACATGTAATGAATGGGAAGGGACAGGCTAGAGCATCCCATGAGACCACAAAAATGATAGAATTTGGGAAGACTTATCCAGTTACAGGTGTGCAAATGCCAATCTGGTGTGCAAATGACAGTGTCATCCAAATATTTGTCCGGAGTCTTTAACTGTCTTGTGCTCCCCAGTCTAGATCAGTTCTCTTAGTTCCCTGGGGTTCTTATTTTTTGGCAGTCAGCAAATTGGTCATCCCTGTCCAATGTAAGTCCTACCTGACAGACTGCAAGCCTCATGAAGGCAGGGCTTTGGTATGCTTGTTGCTGAATTCTCACAACTAACACGTGCCGCACCTACATAGTACTCAAGCCATGCTGAATGAATGACACTACTACCAGGTGCAAAGTCCTCATGGGCAGGAACCAGTGGGAAGGACTGTGGCATGTCCTGAGTCCCAGGCCGTTGGAGTCTTTGGGAGGGAGCTACCCAAAGCACAGCCAGGTGGGATTCCAGAACCAGGCAGGGCCCAGCACCCAGCTGGTGCCAACATGATGATCCGAGGCAAAGCCAAGTTTATAGGTCAAATAATTTATGGAGACTCAACTGTGGGAGAATAAGGGATGTGGACGCTGAGATCAATCTCAGCTTGATGCTCTGCCTAAAATAGAAACATGCGCCCGGATAGATGTTACCACGCTAATTACTAGCTGGCAGCCAGACTGCTGACCTTGTGACCTGATTCTTTGGCTCCCAGTCCTAGCTCTGTCACCCACTAACTGTAAGTGGGTCAGTTATCCTCTCCTAGTCTCAAATGGCTCCCCAGAAAAAATGGTTACAGTAAAGCCCTTCTTACCAAATACAATAATTAATTATCATAAAAACTATGTAAGAGTGAAAAAGAAAAATTACATGATAAGAAAATACTTTCAAATATTAACCATGATTGGTTTAATCACTCTCTTGCGATCCCAAGTGTATCAAAGATCAGTACTTGCCAAGTCCTCTTGGAAAAATTGCCTTGACCCTTCTGGCCTCTCTATTTCACCTCCAAATACAAAGATAAACCTTGGAAAAGTATCCTAGAGCCCGGATGGGCAGAGCAGGAAGACCAAGGAAGGGTGCACAGCCCAAGCAGAGCCACAGTCCCATGGGCTGGTGGGGAGGACACGAGTTGCCCTGGGTGGGAGGCCTTCTCACCTGCACTGCCCTGTCCTTCCAATCTCTGCTATCCTGCCGTTGTGTGTATGTGAAGACATGAAAGCTACCCCAGGGGTCAGGGTTCATTAGCCCATTCATTTGTTCACTCACTTATTCCAAAAATACTTATGAACCCCTATTATATGCAGGCTCCCTGGTAAGTTCTGGTGATATACAGGGTCTGGCAGAAGGAACACCCCTATTTTACGAGCTGGCAATCTATAAGAAATCTCTTACTACAAAATCATAAGCATGTAATTCTGTTACATAACAACATCACACTCAAGCACACTCTATGACATGTTAGGTGAAATGTTCAAATCGCTGTCCATCTCCTGCAACACAAAGCAAGCTTTACCTTACGGCGTTAACTTCTGCCGGACCCTATAGTTTGAAAACCACCAGCAGGGTCCTGTTTCATGAAGCACCAACATAGAGCCTGTCTTTGCTCTGTGTCCTTTTACCAAGCAGCATACCCCAGACAGCGCCTCACTCTCCGGGCCTTCTTTGGAGGGACTCACGCCCATTCATGCTCCCATTTTTAGTTCTATTTATCATCAACTCAAGTTATTTCACTGAAGGTTTTATTATACCTCTCTTCTATACTTACGCACACACCCTTTCATTTTCTTCTTCCTTTCCAATTTGTGCCCAGGTACCTGAGGAAAATCTTTTTTATCCACAACCTTAACTATGGCTGACACACATACAAATATCAATAGTCTATATCCAGGACAAGAAATCTCACCTAAAATTAAGGAGAAAAAAACCCTTAAAGTCCCTGCAATTGACCAGATAGGTTTTCTAATTTTCTTGCTAATCTGTTTTACTACTTCTAGTTAATTTTTTTCTGTCTCAAGAACTAGTCTTTAAGATAAATATTAATCTATTTCAAATACAAGTGTAATTTTTTCCTGTTTTGTTGTTCGGGTATTTTTTTTTTTCATTTAAAGTATACAGTATTTTGGCAACTGTCTGACTTGGCAAGGCTCTTAGGACTCCCCTAAGGTCCTAGGCATCATTTATTATGTTGATTGAATGGAAAAGTATGCTTCAAATTGGAAATGCACACCAGTAGCAAGCCTGCAATTTTTAAGTCATTATAGGATACACTGTGAAATATAATTTAAAATTCATGGTTATAAACTTAAAGACTACTGGCCTTTTTGTGCTGTTTTAAACCAGATCTCTCTTATATATACTAATTCTTCTGTTTTCACATTCCTTGGATCCCATCAAGTTCCCTATTCTAACCATTGAGACGACTCTAGGCCCCAGGACTATGTGATACCGTGGAATAGATTTTTTTTTTCAAAATGTGATCTGTCAAAGAATGTCCCTAATGTACTCCAGAAAGAAACAGCTGGTTGTTGGGGGGGAGGGGGCTTCCTGGATTGACCCTAACTTGTATCCAACAAACCTAGAGCCCACAGTTTTCTTGCTTGTATTCAGTATGCTCTAAATTTTGTTCATTCAAAACAGAAAGTATAAGAGGAAGTATCTGAGTCTCATTCCTGCTCATCATATATAGTTTTAATTTAACAGTTTAAAACAGGAGAGACATGGAAACAACAAAACTTGTCTTCTGGGGTTTTCATCATTCCTTCTTTCCAGGAGATCTTAAAGTATTTGCCAGGAACACTGCCTTATTCATAAATTAGAAAAGAAATAGAGAACCATAACAATTGTTCTCCCTAAAACAATTCTCTGTAATTACCGACAGAAATAGCAGAAATGCTAGGAAAACATATATTCATCAAAATAGCAGATTTTTTTTCTTTGTGAGCTGTGATTAGTTTCTGTGCCAGTTTTTCTTCTCTGAATTGCATACTAGATGATAAGCATTTTTATTTATTTATTTTTTCAGTGAGAAGAGTGAATATATTAGCTCATAAGCACATCCTGAGCTGACTACAGATTAATTTCTCTGGATGCACCAGTAAAAAAAAATTAGAAAAATCTTCCTGGAAGGGAATTTATTTTTTTCAGAAATGTTTATTGGAGACATGAGTTTCTACTCTTCAAGTACTCTTATGTTTTTTGGTAAATGTTAGCCCTTGCAAAATCATGGAGAATAAAGGGGGTTTCCAAAATAACCATACACATGCATTGTATATGAACAGCAGTCATTTCAGGATTAAATATAATTATTTCATTGAAGCAGCCCCACACCTCTTTATATACCCCACACCTCTTATCCCATTCATGTCAATAAATAAAGTTTATAATTAATATGCAAAATTTGGTTCCATTTAAAAAACTGAGCATGTGCTATGTTCCACTATCCTGAGGGGTTTAAAAAATAAACATCATAAAATTTCTTCCTCCAGAACCCTCTCGTTTAGAAGGTTTCTGTGACAAATGGGAGCCCCCCCACCCCATGGAAGGAGGAGGGTACCTCACCCCTCCAGCTCATGAAGATCCAGAGGGATGTTGGCCCAGGGCTGCTAGATTCCCTGATATTTTTTAAAGAAACAGTAAAAAAGTGTGCTTTTTATGTACAGCTATTAATTTTCAAATATTGACAGTGAATTAAAAAATGTTAAAGCCTTGTGTGGTAAAAACGATCTATATCTACTTGAGACAAGGTCTAGGGTTTTGGGATTTTTTTGTTTTTGTTTTTTCCAGTTATTTCATACATAATAATAAAAATAGTTAATACATGTATATAGCTCAGAATACAAAAGGAACAAATGGTTATACAATGAAAAGAAGTGTACCTCCCACCTCTTCCCTCCTCCCCACACAGCTGCCCTCCCCAGAGGCGGTCTCTGTCTCTGTTACCAGTTTTTTTACAGATCTTCCAACCATCTTTGTGTGTATGCAAGCAAATGTGTGCATAGTCTTTATGTGCACACTAATGGTGATGCTCTATCCATACTTCTTACTCTTGTTTTGTTTTCTTTTACTAAAATATGGTACATTTAGGCAACTGCTTAAAGACAATGTGTATAATATTACTGTCTGCATAGTTTTTCATTATGTGGAAGTAACTGGGATCATCTAATGGTCACCATTGATGAATGCTTATTTTGTGTTGCCTGTCTTTGCTACCAAAAGATACTCTTCAAAAGCTATCCTTTCCCCACATCATTTTAAATAAGTGAATGTTTCTGCAGAGCCCAGACTCCAACAGAGAGTGCCACACGCTTGAAGGGAGATGTGGATCTATACGGGTTTTCATTTCTGTGACTTTTAGTTTGGAGATAAGTGTAGTGTACATGGTTCCCACAGCCATGGCAGGTGCACATGTGGAAAGCCTCATTTATTTTTGCCTGAGAAATGAAAGTGAAGTCTGGAAATTAAGTGCTGGAGAGAGTGGTGTTAGTCTGGAAGGAAAAGAGGCAGATATGGGATTCCTTATTTCTGTCCATGATATCTCTGACTGACCCCAGCAACTTGTGTGCGTGAAACAGACTCAAAGCAGTGCATCTGAAAACAAAAGACCTAAACTGAAACTGAACTGCTGTCCAAAAAATGATTTGCAATTCAAGACCAGCCAACAAAATTACCTGCTAAAACAAAGAAAACAACATTATTTGAGAAAGTAACAGTATCCAGGATCTGTTAGGTTCAATCCCAAATCATTTAACACACCAAGACCCAATAAATGAAACACATTATTAAAAGGAAAGAAAATGAATTGTGTCTGATTTGAAGATGAACCAGATACTGGAACTTAGAGATAAAGATATTAAAGCAACTATTATAACAATAGTCAATGAAATAAAACAAAACAAAACACATTTTCAGTGAATGAGAATCTCAGCAGAGAAATAAAAGCAACAAAGTTAAAAGCATATGAAAATTATAGAACAGAAAATTAGGATTATAATTTAAAAATCAGTGGAAAAATAAACAAGTGAGCATGACAGGAAAGAGTAAGTGAAGTCAAAGATAGAGCAATAGAAATTATCAAAGTAGAATAACAGAAAAGAATTTGAAAAAATGAATAGTGTCTTGTTAGAGTGAATAAAATGATCAAATATACATGTAATAGTAATGTCAAGAAGAGAAGAGAGAATGAGGCAAAAAATATATTTGAAAAAATAATAGCTGAACATTTTCCAAAGTTGATGAAAGGTAGAAATGTTTTGATACAAGATGCTATACAATCAATTACAGCAAATGAGATGATCCAGGACTAAGACATCCTGGTAAATTGTTAAAAGCTAAAGATAAAGAATAAATCTTGAACACCAAGATATTGCATACAGAAGAATAATGATGATTAACAACCTACCTTCTTGTCAGAAGTTACGAAAGACAAAAAAGAATTGAATAACCTTTGAAAATGCTGAAAGAAAAACAACTGTCAGACCAAAATTTTATATTCAAAAATATATCATTTAAGAATGAACGAAATTGCTGAGAGTGGTAGTATATTCTCTCAAATCTCTTTGTGTAGCCTTGTGCCTGAGGCTAGAGCCAGGCATTGTTTCAGAGATGTTCTGGAGTAGTGTTCTGGAACTCTCCTGATGACTTTCCAGTTCCTGGGAACATTCTGTTTACTTGGGATTGTCATTGTAAAAACCTAGTATTAATTATTTAAAAGAAGTAAAGAGAACCATATTCTTGTATGTAAATATAGGAAAGATGAAAGAATGTAACAGATTTGCAATCAAAGACCTTGCACTGTTAGAAATGAGAAGCCATGTAAAAAATTCATTAGTGGAGGAGGTCACATATTTTGATCAAGCATGAAAACTTAAACATAGTTGCATGCTGAAATTCTAAACAGAGGATAGATGGAATCGAAAGTGAAAAGAAATGCTTGGATTAGATAGGCTCTCACTTAGCACATCCTCTCCATCAGTGCTTCTGATTTGTTCTTGTTTGAGATTTCATATATGTGTTATAGATATGAAGACTAAAACAGTAACACTTCTCCGGCTAGCACAGTAGGCAGAACAGCAAACTTTTCTTAAGGTAATAAAGGCAGACTTCA
Organism: Craseonycteris thonglongyai; assembly: GCA_004027555.1. Taxonomy (NCBI): domain Eukaryota; kingdom Metazoa; phylum Chordata; class Mammalia; order Chiroptera; family Craseonycteridae; genus Craseonycteris; species Craseonycteris thonglongyai. The sequence goes on from PVKE010021089.1 coordinate 12,397, forward strand.
CAAAAGAGATGATATTTGAAATGTATGTCAAGGAATGAGGATAAAATTTCCACTCAAAGGAGTTTAAATGAGAAAAGACATATAGGACACAAGCATATACAAAACACGATGTAATTTCAATGAAGCACTCTACCTTTTCAGGAAGTTTAGAAAGTCTTTATGGGCAGGGTTCAAGGTGTCTACTTAATCTTCGTTCTTCACACAGTATTTTTTAAAATGAGGCCAAAAAAGACATTTTTTTTTTTATAAAGTAAAATAATTTGTCAGTGGAAGGCCTGCATTACAATAAATGCTAAAGGGTATTCTTCAGGCTGAAGAAAAATAACGGCAGATGGATACTTGGATCCTCAGGACACAAAAGAGCATTGAAAATGTTGACTATCTGAGTGATGCGATGCAAAAGACTATCCTTTGGCTCCTTTCTTCCCAATATCTCTGTAAACACTTGAACTACATAAAGAAAAATATAATCTTGTCTTATAGGATTTATAATGTATATAGCTATAACACAGATAACAATTATTAACTTAAAGTAGCACATTTTTATTGTTAGTAGGCAATGAAATTTAAAAAATGTATTATAATTCTTAAGGCAAACACTAAAAAAATTAAAAAAAAAAGCAACAAAGGGAAAATAGGGGAATAAAAAGTAGGAGACACAAATAGAATGTTTAACAAAATAGGCTGGCCCAAACCAAACTATAGTAATAATTATATTAAATGATAATAGAGTAAACATTAAAAAAAATTGTTAGAGATTGTCAGTATGGGTTCCAAAATAAACAAAACCTACTGAGACACAACTATATGTTTTCTACCAGAGTTTAAAGATATAGAGTAGTTGATAGTAAATGGCTAGAAAAGATGTACAATGCAAATAATCAATGTAAGGAGGCTTAAGTGTTTATGTTAATATCAAATAAAACAAATTTAAAAGATATTATATTGCCAGAGATAAAGACAGACACTAATGATGAAGAATTTATTCATAAATATATAATAATTATAAACATGTGTGTACCCAATAACAGGAAATCAAAATATATGAAGCAAATTTGACAAAATTAAAAAAAGAAATAGTCAATTTCACAGCATAATAAAAGTCCAAGCCAGTGAAATAACACAAGAAAATAAATAAAGGTATACAAATTAGAAAGAAAGATGTAAAACTGTATTTGTTGCCGGATCATCCGGTTATATTTAAAAATTTCATGGAATCTATTAAAAAAACCTTTAGAACTAATAATTTATTGGGTCACAGAATACAAGGTTATTATACAATACAAATATTTTTGTGCATACTGGTTGGAATAACTAGAAATAAAAATAGAAAAAAATGGTATGATTTATAAAAACATCAAAAAACAAATTATTTAGGTATAAATATTATACAATTTGTAGCATATATATGTGTTGAAAACTGTAAGTACTGATGAAAGAAATAAAAGAAAATCTAAATAAACTAATTATAATAGATTTATGCATAGAAGATACAATACTGTTAACATGCCAATTCTCCACCAAATGATCAATAGATTCAATGTAATACCAATCAAAATCTCAAAAGAATTTTTTGTACATATTTACAAGTTGATTCTAAAATTTATGTAGGGAGCCGAAGTATTAGAAAAGCCAAGGGGAAGCCGGGATGGCTCAGTGGGTTGAGCGCTCACTTTGTAGCGCTGGGGACCGGGGATCGAATCCCGGCTATGGCCACGGCCCGTGCGGAACCATATGCTGAACTGGGAGCTCCCCCAGTTCAGTTATCTCTCTGTCTCTGTATCTCTCTCTCTCTCTCTTTCTCTCTCTCTCTCTCTCTCTCTCTCTCTGTCGAAAAACAATTAAAAAATAAATAAATAAATATTTAAAAAAAGAAAAGCCAAAACAGTTTTGAAAAAAAAACAATCAATTTGAAGGACTCACTCTATTTTATTTCAAGACTCATTCTAAAGCTATCAATGATCAAAACATTGTGGTTCCATAAAAGAATAGACATCAATGGAACAGAATAAAAGACCTAGAACTATATCCATACAAACATGGTCAAGTGATTTTTGACAACTATAAAATGGCATTTTGTTGGAGAAAGGATAGACTTTCCAACAAATTGCACCAAGACAATTGGATATTCATATGTGTGAAATTAAAGCTGGAATAATGCCTTGGAATTTATATAAAAATTAACTCGAAATGGATCATAGATCTAAATGCAAAATGTAAAACTATAAAACTTTTAAAAGACAGTAGAGGAAAGTCTCTTTGACCTTGGGTTAAGCAAAGTGTTCTTAGATGTGATGCCAGAAGCAGGATCCAAATAAGAAAAACTTGACAAACTGGACATCATCCAAGTGAAATTTTTTTTTTTTTTCTGTGAAAGATACTCTTAAGAAAATGAGGGGAAACCGGGATGGCTCAGTGGGTTAGGCGCTCACTTTGCAGCGCCGGGGACCGAGGATTGAATCCCGGCCCCGGACTGTGCGGACCCATATGCTGAACTGGGAGCTCCCCTAGTTCAGTTCTCTCTCTGTCTCTGTATCTCTCTCTCTCTCTCTCTCTCTCTCTCTCTCTCTCTCTCTCTCTCTCTCTCTCCCCTCTGTCAAAATAAATAAATAAATAAAATATATATTTAAAAAAAAAAGAAAAAAAAAGAAAATGAAAGCACAAATCTTTCAAGACTGGAAGAAAATGTATGTAAATTACAAATCTGACAAAGTATGTGTATCCAGAATATATAAAGGATGTTCACAACTCACCAATATGAAAAATAAAGTCCATTTCAAAAATAAGCAATAAATTTGAAAAGATATTTCACTAAATAGAATATGTGGTAGGCAAATAAGCACATAAAAATATTTTTAATGTTATTTAGTTCTCAGGAACATGTAAATTAAGCCACAAAAATAAATAATGACAACACAAAATGCTGGCAAGTGTGCAGAGCAAAATGGTAGAGTCGTTTTTTAAAATAGTTTGGCCATATCTTATAAAATTAAACATGTACTTACCATAGGATTCATCAACCTTATTCTTAGGTATTTACCCAAAAGAAATGAAAATATTCCCATAAACACCTCTATGTGAAAGTTTATAACAGCTTTATTTATAATCTCCCAAACTGGAAACAACCCAAATGTCCTTCAGCTGGTTAATGAATAAACAGGTTGTGGTACACCGAAGTAGCGGAGTACTACTCATGATTACATGGCATGTGGGCAAAGGCAAAATTAAAGGGATGGAGAATAGCTCAGTAACTATTCGAGAGAAACAAAATGGGTTGCAAGTGGGAATTTTCTCTTTTAATGATGAAACTATCTTACAAGGGGTGGTCAAGAAATTAGTGAAATGAAGGAGAAGAGTAAAAAACTAAACCTACTTATTATTTTTATTTTTCAATATAGTCGTCTTTAACCCTAACATACTTTTCAGATCTTTCAATAAGTTCATTTATACCTTCCAAAGCAATGTTTTGTTTTTGCCCTCAAATTTCAGCTTTAACCTCTTCTTTGTCTGTTAATTTCTTCCCTCAAAGCTGTTTTTTCATAGTTGGGAACAAATTATAATCAGATGGAGACAGGTCTGGAGGGTGGTTTAACATGTGGAAACCACAATTGTGAAGAGTAGCCAACACTAGATTTCTCTTGCTCATGGGAACGTTGTCAGGCAAAAGTATCACCCCTTTGGCCCATTTTCCTCTTCTCTTCTCCTTCACAAATTCTTTGAACTGTTTCAGCAGACTGGACTAGTGCTCCCCAATTATTCTGGCACCTTTATCCTTGTCATTGATCAGCAGAATACCCTTCACATCCCAGAAAACAGTAACCGTGGTTTTTCAAACAAATTGAGACACCTTGGACTTCTTAGGGGGTGTCATGCCCTTTTCAAGCCACTATGTGGACTCCTGCTTTGACTCAGAATCATCACGGTGAACCCAAGTTTCATCTCCAGTGATAATCTGGTCTAAAACTTCCTCTTTGTTGTCTTTGCAGAGGTCCAAAAACGGTTGTGAACACTCACCCCATGTTGTTTTTGAAGCAGCGTGAGCATTCTCAGTACTCACCTTGCACTGACTTTTGACATCCTTAGATGGTGATGCAGAATATTCAAAATGGTTGTAGGTGATACTCCAACCATTTCTGCAAGCTGCTGTTTATTCAATCTGGCATCTTCCACTACAAATTTTTAACTTTTTTGACAATGTCTGTTTATCCCAGACAGAAGTCATTTTCAATCCACTCTCTGCCTTGCTTGAAAAGGTTATGCCACTTATATGCCATGGATTTCCTAGGGCAACAGTCCCTGTAAACTGCTAACGTCTCTTCCAAAATGGTTTGAGGTGTTTTCTCTTGTTTTGTGAGGAACTTCATGATGGCATGGAGCTTAATTTTATTAATACTTGGGATTTTCTTCACTTTGGACATGCTTCTTTGGCAATATCTGAAAGAACACATTCACAAGTAGGCTTAGACATGGCACATATAATATAATAAGTCTAATAAGTCTCACAAACTGTGTGCACTAGTATTCCCACCTCTCTGAGAGCCACCCCCATCTCGTGAATGTCTTAAAACCCCTTATATGGTAGTGATTATACAAATTTATGCACATATCCAAACTCATAAAAAGGTATACCAAAAACATTAATATTACTGTAAATCCTATAAATTCAATAATCTTTTAAAAAGATATTCAAGAGATGTAACAACCACACGGTCCCTGTTTTGATTGTGATTTGAACAAACTAACTGGAAATTTTTGAAATTTCTCAGGAAACTTAAGTGTGGAGTCTATATTAAATGATAGCAAAAATTATTGTTGCTTTTGTGAAAGGAGATTACTGGTATTATGATTGAGTGAAAAAATGTCCATATGTTTAAGAGATGTTACTGTATTATGGCTGACAGGTCTTCAAGTACCATTCTATTTTTGGTATGTCTAAAATTTTTCAAAAATTAAAGAAAATAATCAAATAGGAAAAAACAACAGTATCAAAAACAAGCAAAGATCATTTTTTAAAAGTAATTTCTAAATTTTGCTGAAGTTTGTACTATTTTTCACTGTGCTATACAGCTACCCTGTTATATTCTGTCTTATTTGTTGCAATTTTTCTATTTTCATATTTGAAACATAGAAAATAATTTAAGACTGACTACTGACATTATTCAGGCTATATGAAGATACATGGCCTCATAAATTGCTCCATATGTGGTCTTCTCCATTAAACAACTAATTTTTCCCTTAGAGAATGCCATTCGAATTTTTCTAAATAATTAAACGTCGTCAGAAATTGCAAACACTCACTTCTCATGAAAACCTCAGAAATGTCTTCATATTTTCCCTCTGTGGATGTATCTTACTTAGAAATAATCTTTTCAAAAATATTTCAGTACTTGCTTCAGCAGCACAAATAATACAAACGACATAGTCAGTGGAATCACATAGATGGCACACACTTTGTAAGTTGTGAGAAGGCGTTCAGTTAACTCATCTGAGGATGGTGCACGCGGGGTGTGGGGGCAGGGCAGTGCTCCAGCGCTCTTCCTGTGGCCGACCCACCATCGTGTGCCAGCTAACAGGGAGAGTGAGTGGGTTTGCAGACTCTCATAGCACCATCGGGTCGCTGCACTGCCAAGAGAAAGACGGTGCTGCACACACCTCAAGGTGAACCCAGAAACTTCCTGTGGTAGGACTGTAGAGAAGCCATCTGTACCCACCGCTGTAGTCACCTTCCAGGTCCCATTTGCTGCTTAGCAGTGAAGATGACATGTGGCTGAGGAAATACTGTAGCAATAAAAACACAAAATCACCTCATAAAGCTTCTTCTCTTTTGTGAGAGGATGATTCTTTCCCTGTATGTATGTATGTATGCATCTGTATGCATGTTTTTATATATGTAAAAATGACATGTGTGTATGCATGTTCTCTCTATGTGTGTGTGTGTTATATATATATGTTTTATATATAATTATACAAATACAGCTCAATTATATATCAATCTAGACCAATTAAAAATACTTAACATTTACTGAGCATTTGCTATGCACAAAGCATTGTTCTAGCATTTTCTTTATATGTGTTACTTCATTTCACCCTCACAAAACCATATGACATGCTACCACATTTATGCCCATTTTACAGATGAGGTTATAGAGTGATAGGAGAGTAAATGACTTGGACCGGTCTACACAGACAATATTTTGGTCTAGGAAGCACTACTCATAGGCCATCAGAAAGGTGCTGGAGACTGAGACAAGAGCCTAGATAATAGGGGTTCCAAAGCAAGAGTCACAGCCAGACAGCAGGACAGAATCAGCTAGCACAGAACAAAATCCTGAACAGATTTGCTGCAGAAACAGTCCTGATTAGGTTTTCCTAAGGCTTCTTTTTGCAGTGAGGCCAGGGATAGAAATCGAGACAAACCACCAGAAAGACTGACAAATATTTATTGTCCAGGACTAAAAAGTGCAATTGGGATTAGAATATAGAATGTAAGGTGGAAGGAGCAAGGGTTTGCAGGGGAGGAGAGAAAAGAATGAGTCTGTAAAGATAGTTGATGCAAGATGGCTAATTAACTTGGATTTTGTTCCAGAGGAAGTGAGAGGCCAGCAAGTTTGAACAATTAACCCAGAGTAACCCAGCAAGTCAGCAACAAGCCAAATTCTCCCCTAAATCTCCTTCCTTCCTGCCCATCTTTTCCATGAACACGGGCTGCTTTGCAGACAGGTACATGGGGCTCCAAAGGCCATTTAAAACCGTGTGTGGAAACTTGTATCACTGCAAATTGTCCCATAGAACTACTGTGCTACATTAACAAATACATTTCAATATATAAAGCAAAATACTGCCTGTCCTAGAAATAATTTCTGCGTGTACTACATCTTGGTGTGGTAAGCACTTGCTTTGACCCTGTGCCCTCCTTCTTGAAAAGGACCCAAGGTAAAAGTTCCAAAATTTGTATTTGGGGAGAAAATTCAGATAATTTAGGGGAAATATGACAGAAACACCAAGGTTTATATTTATATTTTTCTCTTATAACAAAAGGAGTCGGCCTTATTTTTCCTTTCCTCATAGTGACACAGGAAGCTTTTGAAAAAAAAAATGAAACAAATGCCTCCTGTAGATTCCTTTGGTTATCGTTTTCTTTAAAAATAAGTAAATAAATAATTGACAGAACTAATAACAGAATGAATTGTTTAAAGAATAATATAAGAAGACAGTGTTATGTCACCTAAATTTTTGAAAAGTTTATTGCAAAATGATCAAATTTTGTCTTCATGATTTAAGTAGAACAACGTTGGCAGGAAAAAGAAAATAGCATAGCCCTGATTTATGCAGCACTGATCAGCCTGTTTTCTTGGTGACTGAACACAAGGAGAGAATGATAAAGAGTAGGCTTTTGGGGGTAGGGGAGCATATGGCAGTTGCTCTGAAAGTGTCCCCCCCCCCCACAAAGGACCCAGCTTGGACTAATCATGGGGGGGAAATCTGATTCAGGGTGTGCCACAAAGACATCTGATTCTATCAGTATTCTTTAGGATTTTATAACCGGAAGTGGTATAGAGAGGGAGTCGATCCGTCAGGGAAAGCTACAAATTGTGAGACTTAGGAGATCAAAGCAGTAATACTTTTATCGTGTGATGGAATTCGATCTTTGGGGGAATAAACTGAAGCTAATGCCCATAGGCATGAAAGAGACACAGAGTTCTAGTTGTGCCAAGACCGTGTTGCCCACTGTTCTTGAAGCCCAACTACATGCCTGCTCTGTCTGCTACTTAGCTGTTCACACCTCTATGTGGGATGCCCCAACATAATCTCTTTTAGCAAATTCCCGTTTTGCCAAATTACATTAAGCTGTTTTAGTTACATAGTATCTACAGTATATTGTGTTACTGTCACAAATCTTCACTTGTCCCCTTGAATAAAATGTTTACCCATAGATAGTCTTCACCAAGTGATTTGCCTTCTTCTTGGTGGGGAGTATGTATCCCTGACCCACTGACTTTGGGCTCGGCCATGTGACTCACTTGGGCCAGATGTAATGTGAGATAAGAAACAGGGTATTAGTAGGTGAAGGATCCTAAGAGGTGGTGCGGATTTCCCTGCTACCCTTCGGTTTCTGTCTTCCACCATGTGAATAGTATATCAAATAGGATCATGTCTCTACCAAAGGTCCTCAAACTTTTTTAACAGGGGGCCAGTTCACTGTCCCTCAGACCGTTGGAGGGCCGGACTGTGGGCCTGGGAGGAGTCGGCTGCTAAGCAGGACAGGCAGCAGTGGCAAAAACAGCTGGCGAGCTGGATAAAGTTTTCAGTGGGCCGCATGTGGCCCGCGGGCCGTAGTTTGAGGCAGATGTATAGAGTTGATCCTTCATTCACCTGCCCCTACAGCAGAGGTTCAGACCCACAGAGACAGCAGTCAACCAGCTCCTGACATGTACCCCAAGTGACAAATAAACCTTTGTTTTACTAAGTCTCTCAGATTTTGAAGTTGTTATACAGCATTATTTCTGTAAGTACTGTCCTATCTGGTACCACTCTAGTTTTGATTAATTTGCTCCATGCAAGTGCTTTTATATGCCATAAATCTTTGAGGATGGGACTCTTACTAGTCCCCATTTCGAAGTTGAGAAAACTGAGTCTTAGAATCTATAAGCTATTTTCTCAAGGTTAGTGAAAGAGGTGGGAATCAAATTTAGCTGACTTCAGAGAGCCCATGTTCTAGACTTTTATACTGCCTCAAGCTTATCACACTTTTACAATCCACACATAGCTATTTAGTTGCAATGTGTGGGGAAATATGACCTAACTTGAAATATGTTTAAATTGGTGTAATTTATTATGAGATTCTAATAAATGACTTTTATCACATTAATATGTAATATACATGCATCCATATAAGCTTATGCTTTTCTATGTAGATATAACTAGCTCTAGGAAATTCTAAAGAGTAAGATATTGAAAATACTGGGAAGATAAAATAGGCAATTTTATTTGTAATATTACATTTTTACTTCCCGTTTCAAATGAACTAAGTCTGGGCTTTTTTTTTTTTTTTCTCCAGATAGAAAATGGTATGCAATTTACAAAATTAGATTTACATGCCTTTTTTCCCCAAAAATTATGTAAAAATTTCCACATGTGACAGACTGAATCACTCTCCAGAAAAAAAATCAACAGAAAACGTTTTATGGCAATTAACAGGTGGCTTTAAAAATAAGTTATGATTTAATAGCATTCCTGTTATTTTTGAAAGACTTTTAGTGATTTGACAAGCAGTTTCAGAAGTAATTGTTACTTCTTTTTTTATTTTTAGAGACATGGCAGAATCTCAGTACAGATTTGTTCGGCCATCTACATATTTGCCTAATTGGTACAAGTGATGAAATTTACCTGTCCTCACAGGAGTTGTTCATTGGCAGCATATTGAGATTTAGGCCAGAGGAGGAGAGAAAGGAGCCAAGTTACACAGGACAGAGCCTGGCTTGCTCCACACCTATTCTATGTGCTTTCTTCAATGAAAGTGCATTGTGTCAAACAGTTTTATAATGTGCTGATTGAAAGGCTGCATTCTAAAACCATATTTAGGGTCCTCTACTCTTAAAATGTCATCCTCACAGTATCAGTGCTTTTCAGAATATATCTTGTAAGACTGCCAGAGCCTTCTATTCAAACATTTCTTTTTGCAGACCAATAAGAGGTTGAGTAAAAAACACGGGAACAGTACTTTCTGTGTGTGCATATTTTACTTCTCATTGTTTGGGTTATTAATTTCTGATTGGCCTTTCAAGTTGTCTGAGCCACTGTGGATAAAAATCTGCACTATATGTTAGGGAAGGGTTAGGATTTGGTGATAAAATGCAACAAACAAGTGGAAGTCTTGAGGAAAGGATAGAAGGGCCCCTGCATGAGAGTATGGATCTGGGAAGGGCATTCTTCTCAGATGGGTGTCTGCACAATCACTCTAACTTGCTGTGGTCTGTGATCAAACATTAGATCATGGAAATGAGAGCAGACATAAATGTATGTGGGTTTCTGTGAGTTACAGAAACAGAATGAGGCTGCTATTGGTTTAAAAACGGGAGGAATCGAGTTGCAATCACAAATGCAAGCAATTGCAGGTGAGAGACATTAGCAAAGCATTCATGAATTTAAATAAGAAGTAGTTGAGAGATAGAACTTAAGCGTTAACACAAAGCCTTCCTTATTCTTCCTGGCATCTCCATTTGGATCACTTTAGGACTGTGCCAATTTTTCCTCAATAGAGCTTTCTTTATAAGATCACACAAAGTTTTCAGTTCAAATAACAGAATAAGCACTTGTAATTTTTCAGTTTTCAAGGTCACCTATAGAATGCATTTGGACTCTTAGTTGAAGTGAGCTTTGTGTCTCTATTACCTGTTTCATAAGATTTGCTGCATTTAATTAGTATTTAGAGTTAGGTTTTAGAGAAAGAAAAGATTTTGAAAATATTCCCTTCATTATCAGTAATACATTGGAAATATACTGAACGTATTTATTGAACATATATATTGTTATATATATAAATGGCAATTTTTCATTGATTTAGGTAGTTATAAGCGTGTTTACCCAAAACAAGGGGAAATGTTATTGTATTATTGTCATATCTAAGTTTGGAAAATTTATCTTAAAAGAAACCCAAACAATTTTGTGTCTATTTCTTCAGTCTGAAGCCCATTAAATTTGGTTTTAATGTTTGTTACAAGGCTTTGCTTCAATGTACGTTTGTTTATATCTAGGCTGTGGTTTCACATATCATTAGTCTTTTATTGACAATATCAGGCTTAAGAAAAAATGGCCACTCATCAAATACACGGTACAACAGGTTAACTGAAGCTGACATAGAAAATATGCAAGGAAACTGGTTACAGTCCAGACAAGCCTGTGCCTGTTCTATCAATGGCATTTTAGACAATAGAGCTGTCAGGTCCTACTGTGAAAGAAGGGGCTTAATCATAACAGGAATTAGTGCACATGACAAGTGATTACATTCTGGAAATGTGCCAGGACCAGCTGTGATGCTTCATATCATTTGTAATCTCAGTAATTGCAGCTTTGGAAAAAAACTATTTGGGATTGGAGAACCAAGGGTTGTGGGAGAAGTAAACAAAAACCACATACAACCCATTTAGTTCCACAATTGAGGTCTCTACAAATGAGAAAAGTCCAACTCACATAATAAATTTAAGTCCATCCCCCTTCACTCCAATTCAGCAACATAATCATGTGTTTTTTTTCTTTTTCAAAGTCGAATTACAGTGTCTCCTTTCAAATAATATAAGCCCACTATCATCTACTTACTAATTTGAGATGAAATTTTCTTCTAAAGTTATTTAGGTTACAATATCTAAATCCTCTTAGAAACTTGGTTACAAAGGCATTTTCTCATGTCTACTATTTAGCTATGATAAATATTTGATTACCTTCTTTTGGGGTTTATAAAAAGAGATCATTCTTTTACTCTGAAACTATTTGTGGAGACCAAGTCAATTGAAACCAGTGATTTGGTGAATTCCAAACATGAGAGACTAGAAAGCAAAGCCTAGAAGTAAAAAGAGAAGAACAAAGTTTACAGTCAGGAAACAAAATTCTGGTCTCACATTTTAGTTACCCGACAGTAATGAGGCAGATTGTAAAAACCAGCTTTGTCTTAGCGATTGATCTTCATTCTTATTATTGATTGCTTTCAATGGAAATAATTCCTGTAGTCTTCTTGTTTTCTTTATTCCTATGGGTATATTATTAATACAAAATGCAATCTTGGCACCATAGCTTTCCTTTACATATGAGGTTTTGTTTGTTTTTTTTTTTGTAAGTAGGAACTCCCTTATCCTTTTATCCAAATTCACTAGTTACTTATATTTTGTTCCATTTGATTTACCATTCTCTATATATTATTTATATATAAATAGTTATCTAGTTCATTTATTTATATCAGCATACTGTTATTTATATCAGCATACTGTTTTCTGAGCCTTTTGAGAGTGAGGTAGAGACATTAAACACTTTTGCTCCTAAATACTTCAGAATTTATTTCCCAAGAACAAAAATATTATCCTTATAACCACAGTAGAATGATCAACATTGGGGAATTTAACATTGAGAAACTACTATTATCGGGTCCACAAACAAAAATTGCAAATGATCCCAACAATATTCTTTAGAGCTCATTTTATTTTTTTCATGCAGGACTTAATCCAGGATTAATCCAGGTACCTTGCCTGGGGTACGTGGCATGAGTCACAAAACAATCTGCAAGAGGACTGCCACCCACGCTGGGCTTGGAGGTGCCTGGAGAGGCCAAGCCACAAACCAGTCAGCTGTAAGACTTAGGGCTGCATAGCAAGAGGTCTGGAGCACGCTGAAGCCAGACGCTGCGTGTTTGAGATTTGTGAACCTCTGAGATATTTTCGGGAAGTCTGCAGCATGAGCAAAGACAGGTTGTTGGTATGAAAAAGCCAATGGAAGTGGCTTCCATGTTCTCATAAGCTGGGCGGGGCAGGGCCTCAGAAAATGAGGACAAGCTAAGAGTTGATGAAGACTCAAATATGGCAGCCACCTGCACACCAGCCTGAGGCAGGGCTCCACAGAGAAACAATGGCTTCTGCCAGGTCCCCTTATCTAGAAAAAGCTAGCCCTCCAGCCCTTGCTATGAAGCCAGACAACTCAATTCGTCCCTGTATGTTCCTGGTACGTTTGCAGCTATGTCCCCAGCACTGGAGCTCAGGGGGAGTGAATTTGTCAGGAAGTCCATGTGCTGGCCCTTTAAGAGGAGTGCTGGAGACTGTAGCCACTCTAGTCTCACTCAGACACAATCTCCACCAGTTTTCACAGCCGGAACTTATGGAGATTTCTTTCCCTGGCACTGAAACCCTGAACTGGGGGACCTGGTGTGGGACTGAGACTGCTTGCTCCTCTGATGGGACTTTGCAGCTGAGATACCTCTCGTCATAATGCTCACACGTGGATGTGGGACCAGCCCATTTTGGGTCTCTGCCCCTTCTACCTATCTCTACGTGGCTTCTGTATATCCTTAGTTGTAGGGCTTCCGTTCAACTAGACTTCAGTTGATTCTCAATTATGTGGGGTTTTTTGTTTTTTTGTTTTTTTTCGGTAGCTTAGTTGTCATTTTGATATGGTCAAAAGAGGAGGTAAGCACAGGGTTTATCTTACTCCATCATCTTGACCAGATCTCCAAAGTTCTCTTATTTTAAGGACAGACTTCTCTCCAATTTCTGTGTGCTTTTGGTCACTCTCCACTGCCTACATATAGTTGTGTGTTTATTTCCTTTTAAATATGTTTCCTAGAGGTGTCAACAGGGAAGTCTGTCCAATAAAAAGTACTTTGCCATTATCAGAAGCGGATCTCTCATTATATAATTTTTAAAGTTGATACTTCTGGAGGTTAAATATCATATTCAACTAAACATAGAGATTTAAATTATATATGAATATGTGTCCAATTATATTATAAGCCCACTGAGAATTGACTTTCTGTCTTCTAGCTCCTTGTAGTTGTATTCCCAGGCACTGGTACTCAACAAAAATTTTATGATCATGAAGAATACTTATGTTCTTCATTATATGTTTGAAGAGGTCAAGTTCAAACTTTCAGTTTTATTATTTTCTATACTGAAAACAAATCTCAGATCTGAAAATGAGTGTCAAATTTTACTAATGAGATTAGAGATTTCAGAGTTCTAGTTTACAAATTAGTAAAGTATTGCCTGAAGGCAAAAATCTGGCCTACTGCTTATTTTAGTATAGAAACTTTTATTGGAACTCAGCCAGTCTTACTCATTTATATATTGTCAATGGCTACTTTCACACTACAGTGGCAAAATTGAGTGCAGAATTGAGTAGTTGCTAACAAAAACTGCTATCATTGGCCAAGCCAAATATATATATATAGGATCTGGCCCTTTACAGAAAAAGTTTGCTGATCTCTCCTCCAGATCAACGTGAAATAAGCATTAGTACTTAAAAGAAGCAGTTCAAAGTGCGTGCTCCATTGCACATCAATGTTTTGAGAAACATTTTCTTATTTTGTTTATATGCTAAAGAATAGACTTACTGTGGTTGGCAGAATAATGTCCCTTTAAAGACGCCCATGGCCTAGTTTCTGGAATAGGTAAATATGTTACCTTACACGGCCAAAGGGAGTTTGAAGAGCTAAGGAACAGAACGTCTTTGAGATAGAGAGGTTATTCTGCTTACCTAGGTGGGCCCAATATAATAAAAAGAATCTTTAGAAGCAAACATATTTACTAGCTATGAGATGATGTTTGAGGAAGGACCAGAGAGATGTGATATTGCTGGTGTAAACATGGATGGACCTAGAGACCATCTTATTAAGCAAAATAAGTCAGACTGAAAGAATCAGGAAACACATGACCTCACTTATAGGTGGAATATAAAAGTGAAAGTAACAAAGACACAGA
>PVKE010021090.1:0-26864 GCA_004027555.1 Craseonycteris thonglongyai
TTCCCTCAGGCAATCACCAAGCTATTGAGTGTGTCCATAGGTCTCTGTGTCTTTGTTACTTTCACTTTTATATTCCACCTATAAGTGAGGTCATGTGTTTCCTGATTCTTTCAGTCTGACTTATTTCCAGAATACGGGACGATAGGGGAGAGATTACAACTGATGCTGCAGAAATACAAACAATCATAAGAGATTACTATGAAAGACTCTATGCCAACAAATTTGACAATCTAGAGGACATGGACAAATTTCTGGAGACATACAGTCTACCTAAACTGAACCAAGAAGAATTGGATAACCTAAACAGACTCCTCACCTCTCTTAACGAAGGGTAACAATTGTCTTGTCATCATCAGTTGAGTTAGCCCAACTTTCTCTTCATTTCTCTTTGCAAAACGGGGGTGATAACAGTAAGCACCACACAGGGGGGTTGTGAGAAGTAAACGAAGTGTGAAGTACCGATGTAGTTGCTGGCACATAATCCGTACACAATAAATGTTAGATTTTTATTATTGTTTTTGTTTCTATCTTGATGAAAAATGTATTATTTTTACAGTGTTATAAAACTAAGAGAGAACCATGAGTTAGGTCCCACAAATTTTATTGCCGAAATCATGTACTTTGGACAGTTCTATTACATTTGTGTTATTTAAACAAAAAATTCTCCTTCTCCAGCAAGTTGGGAGGGAAGGGCTTTCTCTACCACCCTAAAGTGGTTTATGATCATAAACCACTTTTTCATTTCAAGGTGATTCCAGGCGGCTCCTCATCATATGCTCACCGTATAACTCTGAGGTCAGTGGGGGCACACGCTGTTCTACTGCCTTCATTAGGTCCTGGGGCTCGTGGCAAAGGAAGCTTGTTGGCTGGGTCTACAGCCCAGTTGCCGATGCCTCTCAGCCCTCAGTCCAGCAACATAGTCTGGACAGCTGGGCAGGCTGCCTGCCCACCCGCCCCAGCACTCGTGGGGGCTCCTACTTATGAACCACCCCTGACTTCCACGGAGCCCGGCCTCTCTCCCAGGCTCCAGCCAGACAGGATCGTCACCTGGGAATCAGACGTTCAGAATCTGGAGGAGTTTGGAATCTCATGCAAAGATGATACATTCTCTTTTAAAAGGCTTAATGCAGGGATGTTCGTCCATTTGGTCCCCAGCCCTGCTATTTCCAGCTCCACCCCTCACCCCACCCCGGTTCACAACTAACCCTTTCCCTTGCTGACCCTACTTTCATAAAGAAGTCAGGCTTACGCTAGTGCTATTTGCTCAGGGAGCGGGTGGGAAGATCACAGCAGTGCCTGTTCTGATTGGTTAAAACTCATGTTCTTCCAAGTGTTGGAGCTATCCAAGGCATGAGGTATTTTGACTACCAGCCCTGCCTGTGTCCACATTTCCCATCACCCCCTTTTGCCTTCTCCACGACAGGTATGTGACCGCCATTCGCCAAACCTCTAGACTTATCCTCTAAGGCGGGGTGGCGAACCTATGGCACGTGTGCCCAAAGTGGCTCACGGAGCAATTATTTCGGCAAGCAGAGCTGTGAATACCATTTTAAAAATTATTGTTTATGCTCTTATAGACATAAAAATAATCGATACCTCTATCTCACTCGATGGGTTGGCACGTGAGTCGAGCGAGTATACTCTTATTTCATAAACTTTGGCACTCAATCGCCAAAAGGTTCGCCACCCCGCTCTAAGGCTTTGCTCGGTCTTCTCTCCCAGAACTGTCCTGTTCCTCCGGGACCCTGTCAGGGGCCTTTTCCTGCAGGAAGCCCTCCCAGACCACCCTTGCCCCACACTATTTGCCACCATTTCTAGCTCCCTAAAGTCTCTTGTGCAGACTGATTTTTTTTTTCCAAACTACAGGTTGTGTGTCATTAAGGGATCCTGGAAATGGATCCAATGGGTCACAGTGAGTATTCTTTAACAAAATTAAATAGAATACAGAATATGAGGATATATTGCCAG
Source organism: Craseonycteris thonglongyai (assembly GCA_004027555.1). NCBI lineage: Eukaryota > Metazoa > Chordata > Mammalia > Chiroptera > Craseonycteridae > Craseonycteris > Craseonycteris thonglongyai. The sequence continues at coordinate 1,969 of PVKE010021090.1, forward strand.
TGGTAAATATCAATCCCGGCATCCCCGTGCACATATGCATGCATGTGTCTGTATTCTGATGTATATAAAATATATAGTAGTTCTCACTGTGAGTTGCAGGCAAGAGTTTTTGGAAAACAGTGGATATGCCTGCCTTCCAGCCTCACTAGTACCGTGACGATATGATCTGCCTATCTTCACCAAAGAGGCCAGGAGTGAGGTTGTAGAGAAGAGGGATGAGGGGCCACAATGGAGCCACGCCCACCGGAAAGAGAAAGTGTGAGCTGGCAAAACACGGTCAGACCTGCCCAGCACCTGACATGAGAGACGAGACGAGAAGCTCACGAGGGCAGGGACTTGCCCCCCCCACACACACACACACACACTTACGTCTCTCTCCAGCACCTAAAAGCCAATAGCAGGAGTTGAAAAGGAAGCACTGGGGGATGATGCCACAGGGTAGGTTAGACTCTTCTGTGATAAAAATGAAGTCTCCGTGGCCTAACATGGCCTACTTCCCACTCGGACAAAGGCCACTCGGGATCAGCTGTCCACTAGGCAGGAGCTCGGAAACAGAGGCTGCTGGTATCATGTCACTTCACCTGCTGCAGCAACACATGGATTCCAGGTAACTGGCAGCAAAGAGAGTTAGAGGCCTGCACAGGATGACCCGAGTCAGTCCCCTCCCAGCCACTGGCCAAGCCGTGTCACGTGGGCCCCCCTAACTTCCAGGAGGATGGGCAATCCAGAGACGCACATGGAAATTTGGGGAGCAGTGACTGTCTCTCTCACTACACTGCATGAGCCGTTTTGCCCTGTTCCTTAACTATGCACAATTCTGTGTGTATACCTTTGCTTCCCAGCTGCCCAGAACTTCTGGGGTCTGCCCTAAAATAAACCCTGGGCTGTCCTATGAAAACACAGAGATGATTAAGACCATGTGCTAATTTGGATCACCCTGGAAACAGACCCTGAACCAAAGATCAGAGCACACTGGCCAATGGAAGGTGCGGGGAACACCAACAGGGTAGAGGGAAGTGATCCAGGAGGCAAGTTTATTTGTAAATAGCGTCCTCAGTTAGTGTCCGATGCTCATTCCATGGAGAAGCTCTGGGTACTACTAGTGTGCCATGCACCTCACGATGAACCTCACTGGAGGGCTGAGGAAACTGAGGTCACGATCAACCCGTTCCATAGGCCCGTGAAATCCTCATCGGCCTCACCAGACCCTTGGATTTCCCGCCTCGCTTGTGTGGAGCATGGTCACATAAGGTGGTTCGGGCCAGTGAAATGGGAAAGGAGACCTTGGTGGGGGCGGGGGGGGGGGGTTGGGTAAGGTGACCAGACATCCCGCTTTTGGCGGGACAGTCCCGATTTTTAACAATTTGTCCTGCGTCCCGCGGCATTTTAAAAAAGTCCTGATTTTTGGAAAGAATGCACGACAAGCTAGGGAACGGCGGGAGATAGACCAAATTTTTAATCAAGAACCCCCTCCCCCCGGTCAATGGTGTCCCGCTTTACCAATGTTAAAATCTGGTCACCTTAGTGTCACCAAGAGAGCAGCTGGGTTTGTTACTATCCCTTCTTTCCTTCTTGCCCTGAATGAAATGTGATGCCTAAAGCCCCTGTAACCATCCTACCTCCATCAGTGTTAGCAGGAGGATGAAATGCCCACAAGGTAAGGATGGCAGAGTGGAGCAGGAGAAAGAACGGGGAATTCCGACAGCATCACGGAACTGTGTCTGGCCATTGTCTGTCTTCTTGTCGTATGAGAAGACTTCAGCCCCATTCACTCCAGTGTCCTCTGCTGGGCCCCCCAACCCCACCCTAACTGGCCCAAGTGGGAGAGCTCAGGTGCAGGGACCTCGGTGCTGTGACCACGGCCGGGCTGTGAGAGGTTCCATGTGACTGGAGGATGGAATGTGCATAAGAGGCCCGGGGGCAAGAGGCTGGCAGGGCAGGTCAGGATGGAATGCTGAAGGCCCTCCTGGTCATGCAGAGGTCAGAGGAGAGCTTAACAGAGCTTCAGACGCGGGTGGAGGATGGTCCTGTTTGTGTTTCGGAAAATAACTGCATGGATCACGTACAGGAAGGCCTGTGTCAAACCCTTGAAGACATAGATGATGCTCTATGAGTCATGTCCAGTATGATTTTTTATCATCTCCAGCAATGAATACAGTCACCATTTAATACTTGCTGAATTGAATTGAAATAAAGTTACCTCAACTACGAGGGAGGACACCCCCCCAAAAAAAAACCACCAGAATTTGTTTATTAAAAAAATGTGTATTTATTCTTCCATGTTTAAACATCAGTGACCTTCAAAGGACTCCTCTTTTGATGTGATACACCTATCAAGATGCTTTCTCCACTGCTCAGAACAGTTTTGGAGCTAGTGGATGTTAGAACTGCTGTTTTCTATTTCACCTCTTCCATGCCAGCAAAACATTTCCTTTTGAGGACTCTTTTCCTCCAGGGAAACAAACAGAAGTGGCTGGGGGCAAGATTGGGTGAATAGGGAGGGTGGGGCATGGGGCCATGCCATTTTTTTGGTCAAAAACCTCTGAACACTCAGCACAGTGTGGGCAGGTGCGTTGTCATGCCGCACGTTGTTCATGTAAATCGCCCATCATGAAATGGGCAAACATGTTGAAAGAGTCTCCAAAAACTATTTGCTGAAGCTGAACACAGCCTGTCACAACCACTACCAGCTGGCACACGGATGCAGATGGGTTCCTAGAACACCCACCTAGCCAGGAAGCCTGTATGACAAGAGCCCACCCTCCAGAGATAATTCTGGGTTTTTTGGGTCCCCTTTCTTCTTTTCATGGGACACACACTGCTTCCATCCTCTGCTAAAGCGATTCAGAAAGGTCGTGGGTGTGTTTCTGGCCCTGCACCGAGGTTCATGACCGCATCTCTGGCCTCTCCAGGCCTCAGCATCCTCATCTGCATGAAGAAAGTGTAGGACAGAGTGTCACTGTCTGTGGTCCGCCTGGGGACTGACTGACTGCAGCTGGTAACAGGACAGGGATCCAGGATCCTTCCTCTTTCCTCCCACAAAATAGGCAGGGAAATTGGTGGAACAGCTTTCTCGAGGCTCTCGGCCACCAAGCGCTGAGCAGAGAAAATGGTCACTAGCTATGCCCCCAAACCTGACGTGGGAAGGAAAAACTGCCGATCACAGGTGCATATTTCTGTAGGTCTCCAATTACCCAGATCCCAATATGGTGCTTTGTCTCTATATAACATACACACAAGGTTTTTTTCTTTTGTTTTGTTTTACTCTTCCAACTATTATTTCAAATCCAAGGACAAGGGGAGAAGGAAAATCAAAAGTTTTCTCCTGTGACATTCAAATAAAGAGTGATCAATTAACTCCCTATATTAGGTACGTACCGAGGAGACCCACAAAGATGAGGCTTTGGACCTCATGTTACACACCCATCAACACGCCAACCCTAAATTATAGTTGGCATTTAATTAAAACCCCAAGGCAGTGAAGTCAAGAGCCGAACTGCTACATTTCTAGAAAAGGAGATGCTTTTCAGGGTGGATTCATTTGTCTCTTGTCACCAAAGGCATCAACACCCACCCTCTCCCACCACCCCCTGCACCCCAGCCCAGCTCTGATCACCACTGGGAGAAACACGATAGAAGCAGTGGTTGGAGGAAGGAAAACGCCCTTTCCTGCCCTCCCCTCAGCCCGCACACTCCCTCAGATACCATCACTGCCAGAGTGGAGCTGGTCCTTCCGGGTTTCCACACCATCTAGAGCCAATGCCCCTGCCGGCCGCCTACTCATGCTCCGCCCCCAAACCCCCACTCATTTCCTTTCCTGCAGAGCAGTTTTGCCTGTCCAAAGCCATGAGGGGTTTTAGCATTGAGCATTTTTTCTTCCCCCACCCTTCCCTCCCTGTCTTCCTCCCTCCTTCCCTCTTCTCTCCTTCCCTCCCTTCCTCCTTCCCTACTTCTCTCTTTTCCTCCTTTCTTCCCTCCCTCCCTCCTTCCTTCCCTTTCTCACTTCCTCCCTCCCTCTCTAACTTCTCTCTCCCTCCTTCCCTGATTCCAAACTCATGGAGCAGCTTCCACATTCCAGGGCTATGCTAAGTGGCAATGGAGACACAAAGACTCATGTAAGACACAACTCTTGCCCTTGTGATCTTTCGGTGGAAACAGGGGACCTCGAGAACTGCTGAGTATCTGCACTAGACATAATGAGACGACGTGTAGTCAGTGCCAACAAGGTCTCTAGACAGCAGGAGCACTGGAGTCAGAGGCTGGAGAGGCGGGTGGGCAGGGAGGGCTTCGTGAAGGAGCCAGGAACTGTGCTGAGCCTCCAATGCTGATTCCGTCCAGAAAGGCAGGAGAAACAGGAGAGGCACTGCAAGCGCATGTGACGGTCAACATACAGGATGAGAATGCGAAGTAGTGAGAAAGCTTTCTGCCCAGAGAGGAGGTTCAGTAAAGGATGGGGGAAGCGGGGAGTGAGTAGAGAAGACGGAGGTGGGAGGGAGAAGCCTGCTGATAAGAGAGAGCCTGGACTTCCTCTGCAATCTGGAACCCCTCCCCTGTCACATCCGATGCCCCAGCCAGGGGTCGGCAGGCTCACCACCTGTTCTTGTAAAACCCACAGGCTAAGAAGGGTTCTCACGTTTTTTTAAATGGTGGGAGTGGGGGGGAATCAAAAGAATTGTATCTTGTGACACGTGAAAATAAAACAAAGTTTAAATGTCACTGTCTATAAATAAAGTTTTACTGGCCCACAGCCACACTCGTTTGCTTCCACGCTGCCTGAGTCAGTTTGCTAGGACTGCCATAATAAAGTATCGCGGACTGGGCAGCTGATGCTACAGACGTTTATTTCCTCACAGTTCTGGAAGCTGGAAGGTCAAGATCAAGGTGTCGGCAGAGTTGCTTTCTCCTGAGACCCCTCCCTTGGCCGGTAGATAGTTGTCTTCTTCCTATGTCCTCACATGTGTGTGTGTGTCCTAATCTCTTCTTCTTATAAGGACACCTGTCATATTGGATTAGGGCCTGACCTAGTGCCTTCATTTTAACTTAATCATCTCTTTAAAGGCTCGATCTCCACATACAGTCACATTCTGAGATCCTGAAGCTTAGACTTCAACATGTGGATTTGGGGACACAATTCAGCCTATAATGTGACCTATGGCTGCAACTGTGACAGAGACCGTATGGTCCATGATGGCTACTAAACATAGACTTTCCGTATCTGCAGACGATTTACTGTCCAGCCCTGTAGACAAGCAGTCTGCCAACCCCTGCCCTCCGCAAGCTGGACTTGCTCCAGAGTCCCCAAATGCCATGCTCTCCTCCCTGTTGCTGGGCCTTCACTCCTGCTGAAGCTTGACACCCTCTCCTTTCACTGATAAAGCCCTTCCCAGTCAAGCCATCTGACATTGGCAATGGCTTCCTGTGTGACCACTCCCAGGGGCATTTGTATTTAAGCCAAAGAAGTGAGTCTTTCATGAGGACCTTCCAGGTCATCAGACACGCCCTCTCACATTCCACACATCCCACCAGATGGGAGGGCACGTGTAGGGGACCGACGTGGCGGGGCCAGCACCAGAGCCAACAGGGAGGAACAAGAAACACAGCAGAGACTCAGCTGTGGATGTAGCCGTCCTCACGAGGGAGACGGGTAGATCTGAGGAATGAGCCTTAGAGATACAAATGGGGACAAAAAGTGGCAGAAGATTCTAGGCCAGGGAGCTAGTTCTGAGAGGCAGGTGTCAGAGAAGAGAAGAAGAGTGGGAGGGGAGTAGCGGGCGAGGAGGAAAGCCAGGTAACAGGCACTAGGAAAGGAGCTTGGAGAGAGCATAGCGGCGTCTTGGCATCCCCTGGAGACTGGGGTCCTTGGAGCACAGTGTCCCGATGCCCTAAGGGAGGTACTGGAGTTTAAGGGGAGAGTGCTGGAGACGAGGGTGAGGGGACTGGGGCTCTCGAGCCTCCAGGCTACATGAAGGGCAGGTCAACTGGGCAGGAATCTGCAAAGGACACAAGAACATCAATGGGATACAGAAGAAAAAAGGATGCCCAACAACTTGGGTCTCTACCCACAGCTTCTTCAGGATTGATCCCCACTCCCAGTGAAATGGACGGGACTTGCCTGGGTGGAACCCCAACATTCTTCTCGGACACCAAGTCCAACCCCACTATAAAAGTGTGAGACAGATGTTTCACAGATCCTGCCTGGAAGACACTACATCGGACCTGTGCGGGTTGAGCCAGGTCCAGGCCCTGGCTCCGGCTCTGCCAGGCCTGAGCGGTGCGACCTTGAACAGCCGCATCAGCCTCAGCATCCCCACCTGAAACGCCAGAGCTGGGCCTGGCCCTTCCATCCGTAATGTGCTGGGAGGAGCAGCCGTAAGAGACCAGGTATCGTGTGGGCCTTGTGGGGACCTGGCAGCTGTGGGGTGGGCTGGACACAGCCCAAACACCCTCGCTGGGGCTTGTTTGCTCTGAAAGGTTGAGACGGGTGTGCTGCACAGGGGAAGGACAACGACCTTGCAAATGGGGTCCACTAGCAGACAGAGGGTGTGGTTAGCAAGATGTGCACATGCACACACACACTCATTCACGCACACACACACCGCTGGATGTGCCCACCTTGAAGGTGCCTTCTCAGCTGAGGGGGAACAAAGGGACGTGACAAGGAGATGGAACCCAAGAGAGGGAAATGACTGAGGGAGACAGGGAAGCCCGCTCCGCTTCAGTCCAGCACAAAGCCGTATGACTTTGCCCATTTTATACGCAGAGAAAATGAGGCAGCCCTCTTTAAGAGTGTTCTCTTTAAAAAGTAAACTAGGGGATACCAGGGTAGCTCAGCGGTGGAGCACTTGCCTCACAATCGAAAGGTCCAGGGTTCGATTCTGGGCCCTGGCCTGTGCAAACCCATATCATGAACTGCGGCACAACTGGTAACTACTGGGATGGTACTGCAGCGAAGATTCCCGCCTCCCAGGCAGGAGGCCCTCAGTTTAGTTCCTGCCCCTGTGGCCCCACATCCACCTGTGTGGAATGAAACCATGTCACAACTAATGGTGTACAATTTTGGAGACTGCTCTGGGCTCTCTCGCTCGCTCTCTCTCTCTCTCTCTCTCTCTCTCTCTCTCTCTCTCTCTCCTCTCAAACAATAAAATAAATTTTTTTTTTAAAGAAGTAAACTAAAAGCAAGATGGAGGCCTCTGAAGGGGACCGTGGCCTGGGTGTCACTTCAACTGAGCAGCAGGGAGACAGAGAGAAGACTGATACACAAGGATAACTCAGCTGGAGGGAGTGCTGGGAAGCACCTCACCCTTTAGAGTAAGAAAGTCACAACCAAACAGAGCTGCCATCAACGGGGAGGAGAGAGGAACATCCTGGACACTGAGGTCTGTGGTCAGATAACTGGGCTCCTCGCCCTCCTCCGTGTCCATATGCCGATCTCCAAGAGGGGGCACCTTCCAGGGTAACTCAAACCCGAGATGCTGAATTCCTCCTGCCTGACGGAACAGCTACATTCTGACATAAGCAGGTATCGTTTCTCCCTCACCCCTGCACGTGCGTCCCTCCTGAAGCCGCACCCTGCCTGACGCCCTCCCCCATAGAGGAGAGGCGCGTTCCTCTGTCCAGGCTACACGAGTAGCTGCGCTGCTGCTAGAACCTCCACACAAGCTCCCAGACATACTCCAGCCCTCACTCTCTGCATAGTCCCCATGCAGGTGTCCCCATCCATCACAAACTGCTCCGGAAGCAACGCGCAAGGCCGTCTTGTTGAATGCTGCTCTTTGAGCTTCACAGGGTGGCGTCCAGGGGCCACTGGGCAAGGACAGTCGCAGAGACACACGTCGGGTGCTTCAGCCAGGGCCTGGGGCGAGAGAGTGGAGCTGGAACATTAACAGCCGGTCCTCGCAGAACAGCTGGCCTGGCCTTCCCCATCTGCAGGGAAACCCAGCCCAGATGGAAGTGGTTCAGGCAGTACCTTGAGGGACGGCTCTAGAAGAGGGGAATGCACATTGTGAACATCCTTTAATATCATGTCACAGAGCCATCATCCGGCAAAACGAGCGAAAACCCAAGCAGCCCGTTTGTATTTCCAGCAGGGTCTCTGTCAAGGGGCGTGTGCTCCGTGGACTGAGTACCCACGGTGTACGGAGGGCCTGCTTCCTGTTTGGCCTCAGACTGCCTCCCTCTGGCTCCCTGGGAGCCCTCGTTCTGGGACTGAGCACATCCCCCCCCGACATGGTAAGGAGCAAGAGACTGAAGTCTCTGGTCAGTCCAGCCATGAGCCACGTGTGGGAGACCCCAGTAGGCCTCAGGGGTCTCCAGGGGGGAGCGTGGTGGGGTCCAAACTGCCCCTGGGGAAGCAGCTCCCCGCCAGCCTTCACTGCCTGTCACTGTCCTCAGGCTGGACTGATGAATTCCTGGCCGTATTAGTTTCATGTGGCTGTTACAACAAATTACAACAAACAGGGCAAAAGAAAATACAAGAACTTTCTTTTCTCACAGTTATGGAGGCCGGAAGTCCAAAACCAAGGGTCAGCAAGGCCATGTCCCTCCACAGGCTCCAGGACAGAGTCCTCCTGGCCCCGTCCGGCCTCTGGTGGCTCCCGCGGCCCTTGGCTCTGTCCTCACACGGCCTTCCTTTGTGTCTCCCTGTCCTTTCTCTCGTAAGGACACCAACCACTGGACCTAGGGCCCGTCTTAAATCCAGGATGATCTGATGTTGAGATCCTTAATTGCCTGCTCAAAGATCCCACTCCCAAATAAGGACATGTTCCCGGATGTTGGGGGTTAAGAAGTGGACATGTCTTTGGAGGGCGGAGAGGACACAGTTAGTTCTACTGCACCGGTCTCCCAGTGATTCTCTTGAAATTGAAACCCTCTACCTAAGTTTGAGGTCCAGACTCTGCTGTGAGTTATTCAAGCCACCCACCCCCACCCCCCGCCTACAGCCCCCATTTCATTTGCCTGGTTCCGTTCCCCATACTCCTCACAGCGTGTCCCCACAGCAGTCTTCTCATTCCCGCCCCCACCTCAGTGTCTTCAGCCGTGTTACTAAACTCTGCTCAAGCTTTATTTCCGCTTGAAGTGTTCTCTCTCCTTCCCTCTGTCCACTGGGTCTGGCCTCAGAGCCTTTCCCGCCCAACCCAGCCCCTGAGGCCAATGGGCAAGGAAGGACTTGGCCCCAGGTCCCTGTGCACTGGCTCTGTCACTTACCAGGTGCTGGAGGTCGCACAAGCCTTGCAATGTCTCTGGGCCTCAGTTTCCCCACCTGAAAATGGAGACAATCACTTCCTTGCAGACAGGTGGGGAGTAAATGGGCACAGCACACATGGAAGAATCTGCCATCCAATAAAGTCCCAATAAAGGTTTGCTCTCCAGTTATTTGATCTCCCCTTCTTTGGATCCAATTCTATTTGTGGTCGGCACTGCCCTTAATTGTTTCATTCTGTGGGCCTCATCTTCTTGGGCTGAGCTTCAGGAGGAAAGTGAAGGGGTTTGGGGCTGGATTAAGCAGCAATGCCCGTCTGTCCATATTCAGACCAGAGAAGCGATCTGAACTGGATCCCAGATCCTGTGACCCTCTGTCACCTCCCTGGGGCCTCACACCTCACAGGAGCTGGCCTGGCTCCTGCAGGCATCCACAAGGGGGGAAGGGGGGAGGTTGGGGGAGCGGGGGTGGGGACAGTAATGGAATGACAGGCACTGTGATCCAATTGCACAAACATTAAGGTAAGAGGGACAAACTCCAGAGGCCAACTGTTGGGGGTAATTAGGGTGAACAGCGAGCCACAGCAGGCTGAGAACCGCAAGGCCAGACAGGCCAGGCCCCTTGCCGCTCCAAGAAGACCCTGTGGAGAGCCAGGCTGAAGGAGATCCCTCTCCATCAGGTCCTGGCAGAGAAGGGCCAGCGGGCTGCTCTGTATCATCCTGGTGGAACGGCTGAGTGGATGTGACATAATTGAATGAGGTCTTCGCTTCCTCCACCCAGAGCGGAGGAATTAGCAGGCCGGCCCTCGCCTGAGAGACTGTGTTCACCCTCATCTGCCTACATTGCTCCACGCTGGCCGCCAACCCCAGGTGGGGGTGCCGAGTGCTGGGAAGAAACTCTGGCCAAGACTATGGGAGGGAAGGGGGTGGGGGGGCAAGTGAGATGTGCAGGGGGAGGGGGCTCAGCCAGGGAGGTCCCAGGGAATGGGCTGTGGGGAGGGGGTGAGAGTGATGGGCAGGGGTGGGGAGACACTGAGTGTTTGCCAGACCCCCCAAAACAGATGGCAAGGAGATAGCCCAAGGGAGGAGGGAGGAATGGAAACAGGCAGAGAGCACGAGATGAGAGCAAGATAGGCCCCGATCACAGGACAGCGGCCAGAGATGGAGCGATGAGCTGAGCCATGGAGGGGAAGAGCTGGATGATACAAACGCAGCTTACTAAGAAAGATAGACGGACGGGCAGCCGGAGGAATAAGCAGACAGGCAGATAGGCACTTCGCGGAGCATCGGGGCTGGGGCTTTTCCTGCCATACCAGCAAGATTCCTTGTTCGTTCGTGTGCTCACTGTGCACGGGACCCTCCTAAGGGCTGTACCTTTCCTCATTTATTCCTCACAACACACCATCTCGCACACAAAGGAACTGAGGTTGGCGAGGATATGTTCCCTGCCCAATGCAACCCAGCTAGGAAGCCAGGGAGCCAGGCGTGACCCCAGGTCTCACCTGGCTTAGCGGTCCCCCACATGGCCACACTAGTGGGGACTCTCCTAGGTTCAGCCTAGCGGCCACCCAGGCCAACCAGAGAATCCACAGGTCTTCCTGGTGGCTGCAGGTGTGGCGTGTGCCCAGGGGACTGTCTTTTTCACCTTCCCGGTCTCTGTCCCCTTCTCCTGAGACCTCTCCAACTCTTAGCTGGCCATCAACAAATGTCCACAAAAGTGTGGCTGGATGTCATTCTAATGTCTGGGTCAGGGGTGGTTCATTTTAATAAAGGGGCTTGGGGTGTCCTAGGAGAGGCTTGAGGGGACAGGAAGGGTTCCCTGTAACCTCTCGGAACCCATTGTGGGCACCTTCCTCCCATACTTACTCATCCAACTAGTTCCGGTTGTGTGGCCTGCCCTGTCCAGTGGGGAGAAACGATGTGTGGACACATTCCACCCGCCGTCCCGGCAACCATGAAAGATTTCTAGCCCCAGACACTGCTGGGAAGTCTCTATGGCCAGACCAACCTCCCTTCCCCGGGAGCAGGGGCCTTGCTCCGACGAGGAGCCCTGACTAACTGCTCCCACTCACGAAGGGGCTCCACTGACCGCCCTGGCCACTCTCTGTGCAGGTCCAGAGGGGCTTCAGGGCAGTACAACCCCCAGTGGCCTAGGTGCTGGGCACTCTGCACCCGGGCCTGATAGTTGTGGAAGTGTGGTGAGGGCCCCCTGCCCCTCCCAGCACCTCCCCAGCCCCCAGAGGCAAGAGACAGGCAGTGCCCGTCTCAGCTGCTAGACAGCACTACTGAGGAGCCCTGAACAGAGCCAAGAGCCAAGAGCCAGATCACCCTCACGGCCAGCGGCTTCCCAACAGCTACACTGGGGTGCTCAGTGCCAGGAAAGAGGAGTGACCCCTCCAAACCCCTCTGCTCTGGTGTGACAGGGCAGAGGGCAAGCCAACTGGCAGAGACGGCGAGAGGAAAGGTGAAGAAGGAAGGACGTAAAGTGGGAAGGGGTAGGCAGCCAAGAGACTGCAGAAGGAGTCGTCGGATGGCTCAGAGGGTGAAGCGCTTGCTTCGCATCCCCGGGGCCTGAGGATCAAGTCCCACCCCTTGCGGACCCATATGCTTAACTGGGGTGAGCTTCCCATGTGGGAGACCCTGGGTCGGCCCCCAATTCGTGGGGGCGCGCCTCCCATGCAGGAGGCCCCTGGCCCGGTTCCTGCCCTGCGTGGTCCCAGCCCACCTGTGTGGAACAGAACCATGTCCAAAACTGATGATGTACAGCTGTGAAGGCAGTTTCTGGGCCCTCCCCCTTCTCTCTGTCTCTATCTCTGTCAAAAAACAATAAAATAAATCTTAAAAAAGAGAAAGACTCAAAAAGAGACACGAGTGAAGGAACCCAAAGCTGGAGGAACTACCTCATCCAAGCCCCTACTTTTATTCATAAGGACCCAGTTAAGTGAAGGGACTCCTCCAAGGTCACTCAGCTACTCCCAAAGTGGGGTCCCCCCATGGCCACCTCATCATCAGATGCTGATTTGTATCTCCAAGAGGAAGCTCATGGCTTAGTCACCAGGAGCCTGGGAGTCTAGCTCTGACCTGGGAGCTGAGGAGCCATGTCTCCTCTTCTGCTTAAAAGCCCTCTGTGGCTTCTGGAACGAAGGCTCCCTCCTGGGCCTGGCGCTCAGTGGCCTCCTCACCTGGCTTCAGCTGACTGTCCGTGTCGCCTCCCACTGCGGCTGCCCTCATACCCCTGGTCAAGCTTGCTCTCCCGTCTTGGCTCACACCGGAATTCCCTTTGCTTCATTCAGTGCCTCTGTCAGAGGTCAGCTATTCTGAGAGGCCTTCCTTGAGGCTCCCAGACCTCAGGAAGCCCTCCCTGTTCTGAGCTATGTGCTACACTTCTTTTTCAAACCTCTTTTATGGAGAGAGGAGAATACCACTTGTTGAGTTTGGTTTCTGCCTTCAATATAGCTGGTATTATTATCTCCACTTTACAAATGAAGAAACAGATTCGGAAAACTTAAGTAAGTCACCCAGGATTGCACAGCTAGGTGAGTGGTGGAGCAGAAATCAAATCGAGAGCTCACCCCAAAGTCCTGTTGTGTTTTATGCTATAGTTTCTATATGTCTGTTCACGATCTCTTGAGCAATAAGTTCCTGAATGTAGGAGCTAAAGCCTTCTTATATATGTCTAGCCACGGAACATGGCTCAGAATGGGCACTCGAAATAATCACTTATTAAAATACAGTGGTCCCTCGTTTTTCGCGGTTAATGGGGACCAGAACCTTCCGCGAAAGCTGAAAAGCCGCGAAGTAGGATTTGCCCCTAGGAATTTTCTCATTGGTGGATGTGGCACCGGAAACCAATCACGCGCCTTTATGAGAGCCCGTGGGATGGACTCTGAGTCACCTCATCTCTTTGTGTGACATGCAGGGATCCTTCTCTTGCGCGCATCCACATGAAACTACGCTCCTTTCCGCCATGTGGCTGCCGACAGGGTTGTATTTTTTCATTTTTATTTTTTGATGAATATTTTGGGAAAACCCGCGAAGCACTGAAGCCGCAAACCATGAAGAGCGAAGTGGCGAGGGAACACTGTAAATGGATGGATGAGTGAGTGGGTGGGTGGGTGGATTGATTAGTGGGTGGGTGGGTGCATGAATGGATGGATGGATGGATGACAGAAGAGTATATGACATCTCCAGCTGAGAAGGCAGACGTCACTTTTAAAGACCATGCAGAACTGCAGAATAGGGTTGGGCCTTCACTCTATGGATTATGATCAGCTACCAGCAAAATCTCAGAAGAGTCTTAGAGAAAGGGTGAGAAGGGGAGGGAAGGGTCTGCCTTAGAATCCAGTGGGTGAACAGTTGCTCCCCACCAGAGCTAGAGAAGGGATATCAGCAAGTGGCAAAAATGCTTAGACTTGAAACATCAGCATTGAACTGGAATACCCTCAGACATAATGAGGTCTAACCTCTCATCACCCCCACCCTCACATTTTGCAGATAAATAAACAGGTTCAGGGAGAGGAAATGACGGGCCATATCACATGGCTAGGTGATTCCAGACACTCAGTTTCTACAGAAACAAAGTGACTTTTATAAGGATGCCATCCATTGGATGCATTAGATGATAGTCAATGCTGTGTCCTGGTGCACAGGAGCCTCTGCTTGGAGACCCTCTGTGAGGGGATCGAGGTGTGTCACCAGAAAGTCCCCAGGACAGGACTCCTGATCACCAAGCCCCAGGCCACAAAAGGGACCGTCCCCTCTCCCTGCGGGCACCCTTGCCCAGCCTGAAGGGACCATGCAGTGCTGCCCCCTTAGGGGACTGCATGTGGCCCTGGGTCATGGTCTGCTTAGGAAGAACTCTTGCTCCACTCCGCCTGCCTCCATTTTCAGAGACACTGAGACCCCAGGCTGAGTCAGTTCCTCCAGGCCACCCTTGGTGCAGGCTCTGGGCAGTGTCCCCAGGGGTGAGGAACGCCCCCATCTCAGATTATACTTATACCCTGCCCTCTGACCCAGGGGGTACAGGCAGTGGGTCCAAACACATTTCTTTAAAGATTTATTTTTATTGGGGTTTTTTTGTTTTTGTTTTGTTTTTTTTGGGGGGGGCGGTTTTGATAGAGAGAAGGGGGAGGGCCCAGAGCAGTCTCCATAGTTGACAGCATTAGTTTTCCATATAGTTTCACTCCACAGGTGGGCAAAGGGCTGTACAGGTCAGGAACATGGCCATGAGCCTCCGGCGTAGCATGCACGCCCCCCATGAGCTGGGGGCCAAACTGGGGGCCTTCCACATGGGAAGCTCGCCCCAGCGAGAACTGAATTGGAAGCACACTTCATTTCAGCATATGGGTCCACATGGGCTGGGGCTGGGATTCGATCTTCGGACCCCAGGGCTGCAAAGCAAGCACTCAACCCACTGAGCCATCCCGGTGGCTTCTGCCCAAACACATTTCTTGTGCTCTGTGTGGGCCCCCATGATTTGATTACAAGTAACAAGTCAACCTCCAACACCTTTGCACAGCAGGAAAGGAAGGTGAGAACACCGCCCTTGTTGCAGGTGAGCAAACTGAGACACTAGCAGCACTGGGCGGTCTGCCCAGGCTAACCCAGGGGTCCTGGAGCTGCCGTCCCCTCTGACCCCACTCAGCCTGCTCTCTGGGGCTCAGAAAACTGCAGAGGCTCCATGGAGCTGAAAGTCTTCCCTGAGAGGTATCTGTACCTCCTCCTTTACACCAGGTCCACATCCTCCTACTTACTGAGTCTCATCCCTGAGAGATCAAGGTCCCCTTGAAGGAGCTTCAAATGAATCTCCCCCCTAAAAAAAAAAAAAGCTGGAAGAAAGAAGAGCATCAGGGAATGGGTCCCCCAAGGAGCCGTGGGAGGCACAGAGCAGGAAGCAGAGGTGCTCCGTGTGAAGGGCAGGGCGGGTAGATCAGGCCTGCCGTGGAGCCTGTGAGGAGCATGAGAGGAGCTGTGGACAGACCAGCCCTCCCCCGCTGCATCAAGGTTGGCAATCCAGTCTGCAGAAGCTCAGGCCTGGGTTTCAGCTCCGCCAGAATCCTTATGTGCTCCCCTCCATCAACCAGAGGAATGCGGGCCCCCTCTCCTCCCACCCCGCAGCCTATGCCAAATGAGATCCAGAGGCCAGCACTGTCATGCAGCTCAAATTCTCTCCTCGGCTCTGCCCACGCACCTCCTCCTAACCCCGCCCCACTCCACTCTCAAAAATGTCAACGGAGATGAAAGTTGCAGCCCACTGTATCCAAAAGGCCTTGGCTCTCAAGGGTGGGTGGAGGGGAATGGAGACCCACCTGCCAGGCTGACCCAGAATTTACCCAAAGGGCACCTCAAAAACTCAGGGTCTGGTTGACAAGGTCCCCAAGGGGCACCTGAGACGGGATTTCTAATCCTGCTTCTGCTGTTATTGAGCTGTGTGACTTCCGGCAAATCCTGTCCCTCTCTGGGCTTCAGTTTCTTTATTTGTGTGAGGAGTGAGGTTAGGGGTTGTGGCAGAGGAGGCAAGGGGAGGAGATAGCAAGGGGACTCAGGCCTGTCCTCTCATCCTGTCCCTGAGCAGCCGTGCTTTCGTCTCTTTTATTTGTAAGGCTTCGGGTAAGATTTTGCTTGGAAAAAAAAAAATTGTGGTGATTTATAAAAAAAGAGAGAGAGAAGAAGTTCAAGTCTATTGCCTAGAGAGGAGCTGTGCGATTGCTCTTTTTCCTCTGTCTTATTCTGTGACCCTGTTCGTGCACATGTGTTTTGGGCTGGCTACTGGAACCTGGACAGTCCTGATCTCACAGAGTCTTTCCTGTGTTCGCTACAATGTGGCCATCATACCCAGGCCTCGTGCCCTGATTTAGTTCAGAGAGCAGGTCCCCCCACACTTCCGGGTGTGTAAGAAATGGGTCCCACCCAAAGTTCAGGAACCAGATGCCCTGAAAAGATACACAGCACACCCAGGATCTCTGTGCCAAGTGCCAAGTGAGGGTTTTCGGCAAGGGAGTGTCCAGGAAGCAGAGGTGCTGAGGGCTGGGCGCCCCAGGCAGCTTTCCCGGAAGAAGTGGATTAGCCCCCGGGACACAAAGATTCCAAGATGGGGTTCACTGGGTGTGGGGCTCAGCAAATGGGCCAAGGTGTTTTCAGGGGTGAGCAGAGAGGTAAGATGTCAAGACACCACGTCAAAACACCTGGGCTTAACTGCGATTCTATTGCTTAAATGTCACTATGATTTGAACAAGCCATTGACATTCTTAGCCTCAGGTTCCCCATCTGACCTGGGATCCTATCCAGCTCCCTATGAGTCTTCCCCCGCCTCTGCCTCAGGCTCTCTCCTAGAGGTGGCCTTGGTCACAGTTTTCACAGGAGGACAGGGTGGAATTTAAGGCCCAGACAAGTCAGACTGAAACCCGCAAATTGGGGATGAAACACAGAGCCCTGGCTGTGCTCCCTGGTTCTGCCTCTGCCACACTGCAGGCCAGGAGGGGTGAGCGGAAGCTGGGAAAGAGGAAAGGCAGGAGGAAGGACCACATTCCACCCATTGCCTGCCAAGTTCATTAGCAAGCCTGGAGGAATTCCCACTGCTTAGTAGGGACAGCGCCTGATGAATATTCATAGTCACCAGAGGCCTCATTTGCATCATCCAAAGTCCTGAAAGGCCACAGCTAACAGCAGCCTCTGTCCTCCCTGGCTTCCCTCTCCCCGAAGGGGATGACCTACCCATCTAATGACTATCACTCCTGCAATCCACCCGCCTCCCTCACTTTGTCTCACCCACACCTCACAGTATGCTCTGACCCAGGCTCCCCACAAGGCCCCAGGTGTATGTCAAAACCCTCCACTGGCTGTCAAGCCCCTAGGTGAGCAAACAGGTGGCCTGCCAGACCCCACTGAGGGAATACAGACAGCCCCATGGGACGGGTTTAGGTTGCATAAGCTGTAAAAGGAGGACAGGTGGGTAGGGACCTGCAATGACACCCTTCTGGGAGAGGAGCAGGGAATAGGAAAGGGGTGGGAGGCATAAGTCATTTTGCCATCTCATGAAGGCAGCACCTGGAGAAAGAGACGGACAACAGAAAGAAAACATTGTTCCTATAATCCAAAAAGCATCATGCGTTCATTAGTCGACCATCAGCCTCGCCACTCAGGCCGCCTGCAAAATGCAATTTCCGTTTAGAACAATCAGAGGCCACTCAGTGGAGGATTGGTTAAATAAGTGGTGCCTCCTGCATGTCATGGAATATTATATGGCCATTAAAAAGAATGTGGTGTCGATTAAAGAACAACCCACAACGCCCATAATATGTTGTTAGGCAAAATAAGAAGTTGCAGACCTATGCTTAATGGGGTCCTGCTTTTGTACATAAGCAAACAAGCAAATAACGTCAGTGGATAAAACAGAAAGGAAAAAAAAACATCTGTAAGGACATACCTCTGCTATTTCACAGGGCCCAGGGATAAATAGGAAAGAATTTTTTACTTTTCAGGATAAATACGTTAAACATTTCCTTCCTGCTTGAAGTTTGAGTGCTTTACGGTGATTGATTTTATAATCAGGGCCAACAAATTGAATGGGAGGGAATGCGAATGTCCCGTGAGAAGAGGATGGCGGCATATCTGCTGCAAGCTGAGTCCAGGGGTGTCAAGAAGGCTTGCAGAGGGAGGGGCTGCAGGGGGAGGGTACCTGCAGGTGTGGCCGCACCTCCCCGGGCCCCACATGGTCCTGCAGGCTGGCTCCAGTCTGGCCTTGGCCTTGGTCTTGAAATCGGGCTTCGTTACTGCATTACGTCTTTACCCAAGGCTTGCTCTCTGGAGAAGCATATTAACTAGCTGTTGTAAGTTCTGACCAATCCACAAAGCACTTACTCATTTTCATTCGTTCATTCATTTGGAAATGTTCCTGAACTTCTCCTGAGGGGCAGGTGCTGGCACCGGCACCAGGGATACAGGGAACAATTAGGCCACAGTCCCTGCTCCCGCAGGGAGACCTTGACACCACGTGGGCATGTGACCCTCGGGGCTATGTCACAGGTGTGCCCAGGGTGGGTTGGAGCAAAGATACCCTAGCCAGAGCTAGTGCTGAGCTTAAGGGAACTGAAGGCATTAGCCAGGTGGAGAAGGCACCCCGTAAACAGAGGAGCTCTCATCACCAGCGTCCTCTGCATGTCTGGCCCCATGCTTGGGAGTGAGATGCTCTCCTCATTGAATTGTCACAACCACCTTCAGAGGTGCAACCCGCACTATCCCTGTTCTGGGGAAAAGGCTAGGAAGCTGAGAAGCATGGGCAAGGGGGAGAGGTGTCTTGGGTTCACAGCACTCAGGGGACAGGCTCTGCTGGTCCCCCGAGGCCTCAGCCGTACCCCCGTCTCCCTCCCACACCTGCTCCCACCTCTGGGCTTGACTAGAAAATCCAGAATTGTCCCCCATGCCTGGACTAGCCACAGTGCAACAACATTCACTGCCCAGGGTCTGCCAGACTCCCTGGCTCTGGTAAGAACCAGTCTGCCAGCCTTTACCTCCCCTGGCTGGGCACCCTGCAGCCACGTCAAGAGGACTATGGTGAACGCTATCATCCCAGGAGAATGGGTCTCCTTCGGGGTCCCCTGAACAAGCAAGGCTCATGTGAGCCTCCACCCCTTTTTCTTGCCATTGCACTGCCTGGAAAGGCAGCCCTGCACACGTCCCTACACACAGAGGACAAGATGCGAACACTGCTCCCACCATAAAACCTTCTTTGTCCCAGCTGGAATGATCTCTCCTCAGAACACCACAGTTACACCTGCAGAACCCAAATACTTACGTATTCTTCATGACTTCCCCATGCGTGTGTTTGTGTGCGTGCACGCGTGCACACGTGTATACAACTAAATTGTAAGTCCCTGAGTTTAGTACCACAGCCCTGTTTCTGCAGTGTCCAGAATCCCCCAGTCCACATCAGTCACAGAACAGGAACTCTCCACACCTGCCCGCATGGGCACACCCACAACCCTCCTCCACGGAGCCCCCCACAGCCCTTTAAGCCCCCTGCATCCTCAGGGCTAGGGACTGGTCAATGCATAAATGTTGAATGACCCTCGGGCCCCATGGACCCTGTGTCTGTGGCCGCCTCCATCACACCTTGTCTGTCACTCCTTCCCCCAACCATGGTCACCTCCCAAGGCCCCATGCCAAGTGACCAGGAATGCAGGGGTAGAAATTCCCATTCATGCCTCAAAAATCAAGCCAGGCCTCCAGACCAGAGGAAGGAACCTGGAGCACTCGTTCCCTGGTCCGAAGCCTCTGGGGGCCCCTCCCCACCCCAGAAGACTCTGGGTGTCCCTGCCTCGGGCCTCCCAACCACCGTGCAGGAGCGAGGACTGGCTAGTTCTTCAGAAGAATGACTCAGAGACATGGCTGGAGCAACTTGGGGCCTCCGCTATAGAAGTGGATCACCGTAGAGAAAAAAGTGGTTAAAAAAAGACAGAATCTGTTTCTGGAACCTGGTCTCGGTGCTGGCTGGGAGCTGAACGAACCCTGAGGGAGCTGCAGAAACCTCCCCATTTTCTCCCCACCCAGGCCGGTCCCCTGGCCCTAACAGCCACAGTGAGCTCTGCCTGGAGCCCAGGGAGGCCTGAAGAGGGAGCTGGGGGTGGGGCAGGGGCCTCTCTCCCGGCCCACTCAGCACTTTTGCCACTTCCTGGGGCTCCTCTCTCCAGCCAGTGGCCAGGTACCAGCATGGGGCCCTGGCATGGGGACTGCTGGGCCGTGTGCGCAGCCTGTGTCTGCTTTCCCTGTTGTTTCTGAGCTGTTCCAGTCCCCATGAAGTAGGACACACTGGGGGGCGATGGCACTGAGCTCCCAGTGGCACACAGAGATTCCCCAGGCCAAAGAGGGGCCTCAGGGGGTAGGCTAGATGGGAGGGAGGCCCGGAAGCAGGGGAGGCTAGCCCAAGTCCACCCCCCTGATGAGTGGTAGGGGTGGGACTGACCACTGGCGGTCACAGGGCTTCTGTTCAGGGTCCAGGGAGAAGGCAGGGCTGGATCGGAAGCCAGGACACCTGAGGGCCAGTAGCAGGCCTTGCCCCTGGCAGAGTCACTTCACTGCCCTAGGCCTCAGCCTTTTCATCTCTAAAATGAGAACAACAATAGCTTCATCATGGGTCGTGGTGAAAACCTGAAGGAAACGCTGTATGTAAAAGGGGTTTGTGTCTAAGATTTAGTAGTGTTCTATACAAATGTAAGGCGGTGTGCTTATGTAAGATCCCTTCTACCAGCAAATCCCCAAGCTGCTCCCATGTTGACAACTGCTGGACCTGTGGGGAGAGGGGCCCCTCATGCCGTTCTGTCTCCCTTTTGTATACAGGTGAGTGAAAGCAGCTCACCGTTGGGTGCCTCTTACGGGCCAGTACCTTCAGAACCTGTGACACGCAGTCATAACTACCTTTAGTATTCTTATTAATTACATCCGTTGTATAGAGATTGAATGGCTGGCTTTAGAGTACAACTCTGGCCCAACTTCACCCCCCCTGCCCTGTGTGCTCAGCCCCCTTGCCCTGCGGCCTGCTTTCTTCAGCCTGAAGCCACCAGCAGGGACAGATGGTGTCATTCTTCTTTGTTGGTGAGCACAGGTTAGACAGTCGGGTTCATCCTGCCCCTCGGCACATGGCTCATTCATTACGACAACAGCGTCCAGTTCCCTTCCCATCCGTTACAGCCCCACTGTGAACCCTCCTCCTCCACAGAGGCACCTGCTCCGATATGTTGACTGTGTGTCCTTAAACATGCGCAGATCCCTGTAAATTATGGAGCGGGGTTGTGAGTGTGCTGAATTTTCATTAACTGAAAATTAGTATTATGAATGCTATTTTGCATTTTACCCTTTTTCAGTCAAACTGCTTTTTCTTGAGATTTCTCTATCCTACTGCTGTAGGTCTCTGGTTCAATGATTCCAACACTTGGCAGGACACACTCATCACCACCCACTTGTCCATCCCCACTGACAGACACCAAGGGGCCTCTTCTTCCCTCTGCCACAGACAACACTCTCTGTATTTGTCCCTTTACTGACTGTGGGAGACCTTCTCCAGGGCCCATCCTAGCAGTGGGGTCTCTGGATCATCAGGCAAACACACATGCAATTAAATAAGTTAGTCATGACTGCAGTTGGTATTTGTGAATTGCTAGCACAGTGTCTAAAACACAGAAAGCACTGTGTGTGTCCAATAAAAATACAGAAGATAAATAGCACTGAATTTGCCAGATTGCTCTCCAAAGTAAGCCAACAGTTTGCATGCCTCCCTGAGATGCAGGAGAAGTCTTGTCTTTTCAGATGTCCTCACCTGTCTGACTTCGCCATTCTGACGAATAGAGTCATATCTCAGTTGTTTAAACTGGCACGTCTCTCATTCATGGTATTTGAACCTCTCTTTGGATATTGTTAGTCATTTGCCTTTCTTTTTTTTTTTTTTTAAGTAGAAACAGTGTTAGAAATACCAGGGCTGTCCGGAAAGTATCCAGCCATGTAACCATTCTTGTTATACTGACAATGGCTGCATCCGTTTTACCGACAATAGAATGCATCCATTCTCCAAAATCAGCCAAAAAACCTGAGACTCAGGGACCACCTCTAGTGGAGAGTGGTTTCATGTCTTCAGGGTGTGGGGAAAGAGGAGAAAGAGACAGAAAAGTGGGGGAGGGATGTGGGGAAAAAGGGGAAAGAGACAGAAAAGGTGGGGGGGGGATGTGGCAAAGGAGGAAGTCGAGACGGAAAATTGTTTTCCACGCAGGTGAATTGCTTTAGTCAATCCGAGAAGGCTCCCTGCCAAGTGCCTAGTTGGTCCTCACGTGCTGGTGACCTCAGAATCCTCTGGAAAGCTGGTTAAAACACAGAATTCTGGGCCCCGCCCCCAGTTTCTGGTTTGGTGGGTCCAAGTAGGGCCAAGAATTTGCACTTCTACCAAGTTCGCAGGTGGTGCTGATGCTACAGGTCCGGACTGCACTCTGAGAACCTCTGTGGTGGTGTCGCCTTGGGCAGAGCTCCACCTGCAAAAACCATCGATCAAGCCTTTCAAAGAACATGAAAATGCAGTTGGCCGCCAAAGTACCCATCTATCCTGCATGAATTAATGCCATTTCTCACCTCCAGGGCCCGCACTAGAGGGAAGTAAGCGAAGTCCCTAATGAGCAACAACTAATAATGCCCTTCCTCTTGGGGGCCCAACTGCAAGGCGGAGCGTCTCCTCAAATGTTGCACCCCAGGGGCGTCACGTGCCTGGTCCAGCCCTGGCCCAGCCTGCCCCCCTCCCTCTTACTCCTGAACACCCACAGTAATAACACATTGCATTCTATCACTTTATTCATGTCCAACCTATTTGCAATCAGCAGATTATCTCATCTGATCCTCGAGGCAAACCCTAAGGGGTCGTTCACGTCCATTGGACAGATGGGAACAGTGAGGCTGGGAACAAATCAGGGAAGAGCCACACCTTGGCCCCTCAGCCAGGCTTTGCTGCAGGGCCCTCCACCTGTACAACCACCGCCTCGCTGTCCTGCCAGAGCCTCAAAGGGCCACATACTTCTCACTTCCCTCAGCTCCTCACCGTCTATTCAGCTAGTCACCTCCAGCATCTCATTTGCATCCTCCCAAAGCTCTTTGCAGGAGATTGTTGGAGTTTTTGTTACCATTGCACAATGAAAGACCTTGAAGTTCAGAGAAATCGAGGCCTTGTCTGAGGCCAGTGAGCCAGTTCATAACCGCATATATGTTAGACTCAGCCAGCCTGGCCCACTGTCACGATTCAAGCCATGCCACCTTTCCCCCCAACCCCATATACCCATCTCTCAGACATCCTTCCTCCTCTTCCTTAACTGCTGCCTCCAGGAAGTCTTTCCTGCCCCCAATCCCTCCTCAGGTACCCCTACAGGACCCTGTATTAGTCAGCGTTCTCCAGAGAAACAGAGGAATTGGCTCATGCAATTGTAGAGGTTGGCAAGTCCAAAATCTGCAGGGCAGGCCAGCAGGTTGGAGACACAGGAAAGAATTGATACTGCACCTGGAATCTGAAGGTCATCTACTGGCAGAATTTCCTCTTCCCCAGAGGACCTCAGTCTGTTTTCTCTTGTGGCCTTCAACTGATTGGACGAGGCCCACCATACTATGAAGAGTAATCTACTTTATTCAAAGTCTACTGATTGAAATATTAACTCATCTAAAAACTATTTTTACAGTGAACTCTAAACTGGTGTTTGACCCACATCTGGGTACGGTGACCCCGTCAGGTTGACACAAGAATTAACCATCCCAGACCCTGCACTTCTCCTCCTCTGTGTCTGACTCTGCCGTGTTTATTTACCAGAGACACCAGATGGCTGTGTGCACCTTGCAATGGTTACACATCTGCCTTATTCATTGTTATCTCCATAGCATGAGGCCCTGCCCTGGTAGGTGCACTATAAGCAGTTGTGGGATGAATGAAAGGAACTAGCTGTCACTGCCCAGTGCCACCCAATGTTATCAACCCAGCACACACTGCCTTTTAGTGACTGTTGTGTGTGACCTGCTGCCCACACCCTCACCTCAACTCTGCATGGTAGCAGAGCCCGTTCTGATGCAGCCAGACAGCTGATGCCATTGAGCAGAGGGAGTCCGGCCCAACCTCTGTGGCCCCCGCCAGACCCCTGACGCCCTTCCACAGTGCGTCTCCTCCCCTCCCCAGGTGGTGGCTCCTTCCTGGGGCTCTCTGCTCATCTCTGCTTGTGGCCAGCCCCAAGGACCACTGCGCAGGCTCTCAGGGCTAGCACTGCAGGGCTGGCTTCCCAGGGAGACAGCAGGCTCAGGGAGAGCAGGGCCGCACTGGGAAGCAGGCTGGAGAGCAAACACAAAGCCTGCCCCTGCCCTCCCACCCGCCCCGCAACTTTTTACCTGGTGACATCACATATGGTGCATACCAAGCTCTCCTAGAGCAGAAGAGTTGCACAGGGTGACCTGAGATGGAAACTCAGGGGCCAAGGGGAAGGTGTAAAACACACAGTGTGTAGGTGAATGTGTGTGAGTGTGAGAGTGCACACACACATACTCTCTGGGCCTTGCATGTTCACATGGGCAGCTGAAGCCACCCTCTCCTCCCATCCCAGCACCTCCCACTAAACATGCACATGCCCCAGGCTATGAGGCTCCCTGGCGGGACCCTGGAGCCTGCTCTGCAGAAGGGAAGTTGAGCGCCTGGGAAACAGCCTGTTGCTGGACTGCAGAGGCCAGTGGAAAGTAAGAGCCCCTCCTGGGGTCAGGAGGGCAGGAGAAAGGCTTCAGGACAAAGAGGAGGTAAAGCTGAACCCAGCAGGACCAGTCTAGGGGGAAATCACCAAGGCTGGCACCTGGATAATGAGATGCAAATTGCCAGGCTGGGGGCGGAGGAGATGCTTATATGCAAATGGGCAGATGAGGCCTCTGTCCCAATTAAGATCAGTTATATATTTTAACCCCTTTTTGGCAGGATTAGTACCCAAGCTAAGGGGGCAGGAAGAAGCCCTCTCCATTCTGCAGAAGGCAAACTGAGACCCAACCACAGAGACTATCCCAGTGGATAGTGGAGAAGCAGTGAGGTGCCCAAGCTCAGGGGGACAGTCTGATCAGAGCTCCAGCCCAGAGCCCCTCCTCTGCCCCCCCAGAATTCTGCTTCCACCTCCCAGGAATCTGCTTCCACTCCCCAGGATTCTATTTCCACCCCC
>PVKE010021091.1:0-26863 GCA_004027555.1 Craseonycteris thonglongyai
GACTGGGGGAGCTCCCAGTTCAGCATATGGTTCGGCACAGGCCAAGGCTGGGATTCAATCCCCGGTCCCCGGCGCTGCAAAGTGAGCGCTTAACCCCACTGAGCCATCCTGGTTTCCCATGTTTAAATTTTTTAGGTGCTGTTTTCTACAGGACCTATGCAATTTTATGAGCGTTCTGGTTTCTCTACATCCTCGCCAATACTTATTTCCTTTGTTTTTTGGTAATAGCCATCTTATGAGTAGGAGGCACATTATTTTTAAATATCAAGAGTATTTTCTTCTACTAGCTCTCATACTCTGAAGTAGTGTTATTTGAATTGCAATGTATTCTGGAAAAAAATTTTCTAATCATCTGAAATAAAGGAAGTAATTATTGATTATTCATTTATTTA
Organism: Craseonycteris thonglongyai; assembly: GCA_004027555.1. NCBI lineage: Eukaryota > Metazoa > Chordata > Mammalia > Chiroptera > Craseonycteridae > Craseonycteris > Craseonycteris thonglongyai. The sequence continues at coordinate 393 of PVKE010021091.1, forward strand.
TTTATCGAGCTATTTTCCTTTCTGGTCATCTTAAGCATGGAATTACCAGAATTTCAACACACTGTAATTTATTTGAGTTATTGTTCCTTTGTTCCAGTTGTAATTATGTTTATAGGCATTGATGGAAATAACAGAATAGATTCTTTTCAGTAAACATTTTACTGATGAACAGAACTTGAAGTCCAGATAACTCTGACTTACAATTTTAGAAATAAGTTAGGGTTAAGGGCCTTAGTTTTCTTTCTTAGAGAAACACTGCAGAAACAGATATTTCTTTACCAAAACAAGAAAAGTTTTACCTGGTATTTCTACCTGAAGCAATGAAAGAAATTTTAGGACAAAAATTGGTATCCAGCATAATGCATCAGTAAATACAATGAAGAAAAACCGTTTGGCAAGGATCATCTCTTTTTTCACTTGATTCTGTATTTCAGTTGCTTTTATGGCACTTTGATGAACACTGTAAAACATGCTTCCGTAGGAAAATACTATGATGATAAATGCCGCCAAGTTAATACCTATTTAGAACACAAAGATTATTATTATTTGAAAACAAATACAACACACTGTTAGCTGTTATTATTAAGGAGAAGACACAGAGACCACATTGTGTTTTTGTACTTCATAAGACTTACAATACTAAGGTATACAAAAATTATGAATTTTTAAAAATATGAAGTATTGTTGAAGTAATGAGGAATGATAAAATGTCTAATTTTAACATGGTATATTAAAATGACAGCATTGTGATTCAGTGAATATCTTGGGCCTGGCCTAATAAATTGATCTTTCTAGTTATTTTCATAATTCAATTACTTTAAGTTACACATAAAAATTTTGTGTTTACAAGAGAAAACACTTGTATGTGTATTCTCAAACCAAAGACATGTGTGGCTACTTTGAGTCTGTTCATATTATAAAGGCAAAGACTTAAAATATATATTTTTTAATATTATTAGGGTGAAATACAAGTGTTTACTATCTTTTATTAAGATGAATCATCTTGGAATTTACATGATGAAGAAGAAATTTAGAAAAAAAATCTCTTTAGGGGATTTTAATAGACTCCATCCCCAATGTCAATGACAAAAACTGATTAGAAGATCTAAAATGAAAATTTGTAAATATTAGAATGTGTAATAAAATTCATATTGTGATTTACTCTGACATTTGTTTTATTAAAGATTTATTGTTTGAGAGAAGGAGAGACGAGAGAGAGAAAGGGTGAAGGCCTAGAGCAGTCTCCACAGCCACACATCGTCAGCTGTGACATAGTTCCACTTCACATAGGTGGATGTGGCGCCGCACAGGGCAGGAACTGAACTGGGGGCCTCCCACGTGGGAGGCAAGAACCTTCATCACCATCCAGGCAGTTACCAGCTGTGCTGCAGTTCAACATATGGGTTTGCACGGGTCAGGGCCTGGATTACATCCACAGACCTCCTGGTTGCAAGGCAAGGGCTCAACCTGCTGAACCATCCTGGCATCCCTACTCTGACATTTGAATGAAAGAACTTATAATATAGGATTTCTTACCAAGAAAAATTGCCACTGAATAAATCTGGGCTCCAATACTTTCTGTATCTTCTGAATGAAGAGGGAAACATACTCCATTGGTGCCATAGTAGTTTTTGAAAAATTCCTTATTGCTCAATGGAACAAAAGCCACTATAAACCCAATGATCCAAATGAGAATCAGAACTGTAATTGTTCTGCATTTTCTAGGTCTTAAGCATCTAAAAGGATACACAATGCAGATATATTTTTCCAATGTCAGAAACGTTAAAAGTAATACTGATACTTCCGTGGACAAAATTGCCAAAGATCCCACAAGCTGACAATGAATACTCTCCATCCATAGCTGTGCGTGCTTATTATACTCTCCACGAAACTTTAGGTCAAAGGCTCCAATCACAATTAAATATATTCCCATTAGGCAGTCAGCACCTATAGGGATCAGTAAATTTCACAAATTTAGAGAAATAAATAGGTATAATGGAATTCTGAATAAGCAGAAATACTTTTAGTACTAGAAAAATAGTACTATATCAGGAGAGGTTTAATTTTTATTCTAAGGGTTCACTTATTAGGAAGTACGGCATCAACTATCTTTGATAACTACTCCTATAGCACCCTCTACAGCTAAAATGTAGTAATTTCTCTATTTTCCTCTAATAATGCAAGTCTGAAAGCAGGGATCCTGTCTGTTTTGTCTTCCACTCTAGTCCCACATCTAGAAGTATTGAATAAATGAATAAAAGACATCATGTTCAGCATTCATTTAGGAACCAAGATGGGGATGTTACTATTTGGGCTACCTCTTCCACTGTAATTCTCCCAGTTTAGCAAGCTAAGAACATCATCCAGAATCCCAGAGGAAAGAATTTATAAGATGCTGTGACAGAGTAATGACTGAATTTTGAGGTCTATAATTTAGAAGATATAATTATGAAGTGCTTTGCATTCAGTACAATTTGGGGTGGGGGTGTGTGCTTAAATTATTTTTCCAGATTTGACCTAAACAAACCTGTTATCTCTGATTTTCCCTTCCCCTTTTTACATCTTTATCTCATTTTAGGCTCTCAAGCTTCTACACAAAGTTCCTAAAATCACGTCACTGTATAAATCATAAGGCTGAGTCTAATCCTAAATACTGATGTTATATTTTAGCTTTTACCGTGGAAATTGAGCATACTCAAAATTTGTAACAATACAAATTAGTAAATAATTCATGAGATTCTTATGTAGCTTTCAATGGGAAAAAACCCAACTGGATGTTAGGCTTTGCACGAGGGTGAAGGTAAGACATAGGGTAACACACATAGAAAAGTAGAAGTATCATGTAGATAAATGCTTGCTTGAGGAGCATGGATAAATTGTAGGCCACATTTTCTACACTATAAGCAACTTGATGCCTAATTTCTTGCTGATTTTTCTTTATAGTCCTCATTTAACACAATGCCTTGCAATCACACTTCAAAAACTGAAAACATTTTTATATAACCTCAAGCCACTTTCTTATTTAAACATTTCAAATTATGAATGGAGAAGATTCTAGCTCATAATAGACAACAAGTACCTCTTAACTCAATACTTATGAACTGGACAGGCAAATAAAAATCTAAATACAACATTTGATGTAAAATTGTGATCATAAAATGTTTTATTCATAGTAAAAGACTATATATTTTGTTTTTGTTTTCATACTATGCCTCCAATGAAAAAAACTAACGAATAGAGCTTCATTATTCTGTGTAAGCTGATTGAGTTTTATTAACTTATTTTCTTATCACTAAAGTAATTTTATTTTCATTGTAGTGAATATGAAAACAACATAATAGAAGCAAAAGAGAAAAATTTAAAATCTCATAATTTTACTGTTTACTCATTTTCTAATAACAGTGCTTTTCTATATTTTGAAACTAATTCCTCTTCAACCAGGAAATACTCACAGCAGAGAGATATGATTGACATGGCATGCAGTTTGTTCTCAGACTTGATATAAGGTCGCATGCAAATGACAAAGATGTTTCCAAAGCATGTAACTAAAGACACAACCCAGATGAACACTCTCTGAATGACGTTTGCCAAGAGATCCTCTAGAGAGGAGATTCCATCAGTGTTTGGTTTACAGCTGCGAACATGTGGTGCATATCCACAGTACTGGAATTTCTTAAAATACCTAATGTACAAAAAAAAAAAGGTAAAATGAGATTTTAAATTTAATTCAGTGTCTATCCCTTAATATTTATCTTTTACATTTTCTCAGTAGGAAGAGTCTTAATATGAGACTCAGGAATGTAAAACATTACAAATACTGAAGCTTTCACTTAAGTTTAAGTCTCATTAACTTGATTTTACTTTGTAAAAGAATGTGGCAGTGAGAGAAGCAAACAGGCATAATGAATACCCAGGTGTTAGACATGTCTTAGAATATAAATAAACTGTTAGCATGCGATCAAGAGAATCTGGCAAGGAAACTCATTGAGTTTTTAAGTGTGTAGGACACATAAATGCACTGTGATATCACTTCTATTGACGCTTCAACTGCTCTTGCTTTTTAACCCTCAGGGGAAGAGAGCTTGAAGCTCTTCTCTGTGCTTTCATGGCTTTTCTGTTGTGGAAGTTATTATGTGATCTGTAACTACTTGCTAGTATGCCTATCTCTCACACTAGATTTTGGTACATAATAAGGTGTTCAGTAATATTTGTTGAGTGAATTCTTTCATCAGTAGAGACCTCCCGTGTGTTACCATCAATACCAGCGCTGTTTACTGAGCATCCTTCCTGTAGGTTTTAGGAATAAATTCTCAAGTCTACTCCATGAGGTAGGTATTAGTATCACCAGGAGGAGGTGAATCTTCAGTGGAACAAAATTATTTGCTAGGACATTTTCAAATAAATACAGAATTTGGGATTCAAATGAGATCTATTTACCTCTAAAGCCATGTACTATGGAAAAAATATATAAATGATCTTTGTAGTATAAAATGTTATAGTAATGCAAGTTAAAAGCTTGACAATTGCAGTATATAATCCTATTTTGTAATTATTGCTGTCTGGATCCCAAGATCTGCCATGGTTTCTGCCCAATTCAAGTCTGTTTCTTGAGTTCTTTCTTAAATTCTGTGAGCTACACCATTTTCTTCCAATAAACTCTGTTTTGATTAATTTAGAGTGTTTTATGTTGTGTACAACCAAGGCGACTTTTATAAGCATTCTCTCTGAGGAATTATGGAAAACAAAAACACAGTGTCCTGTGTTAGGTTCAAAATCTAAGTAAGAGTATGGAGTGGTGGTGTCTGACATGAAACTTTCTAAATTATTGAGAATTAATTACCCTGGCAAGGAGATCATTTTAAAACCTGATATAAGACTGCATTCAATTGAAGAAAATGTTTTGAAATCACAGACTGAATGGCACAATACTATGGGAATATAAGATGTTTCAAAGTTTACCATTGTGTCCATACACACTTGCTCCAATCATTCCTTGATATTGTGGGCAATTTTTAGTGAGAAAATTTCTCTACCTCTTTTTACAGCAATTCTTTTATAATTATTTTATGTTGCTTATATAAATTTCTACTTCTTAATCTGGCAGCACTTATATCATTTGTGCAAATTCCTAGTTCTCAGGCAAACATTAGTAACTAAGAATGTTATTAGAGCTGAGGAGAACTTAAGACTGAGACGGTTCCCTCTACCCTGACATTCAAAACTCTCCTTTGATTCTACCAACAGATGGAAAGCTAAATATCACCCTGATCATTATCGACACTTTAAGTTGATTTCTATTTAGGCAAATAAGTCAGTAAAAAATGTTAATAGATTGGATGCACTGGGTGTGCATGTATTAGCACAAAACGTGGAAACATAAAAGATTAAAATCAAGGTGAAGAACAAGAAAAACATCTACTTACACATGAGAGAGATTCATAAGAGGTCTGAACATCCTTTGTTGGATATTTGAAATTTCAATTCCTTCTAGGTTGCTAAAAATATCATTAATCATCAGAATAATATGTTACACAAGGTATATAATAAAATGAGTTCGTATGAAAGACCACTTAATAAAATACTGTTAGTTAACACTTACTCTGAACCAAACGTTCATATTCAACCTGTCCTAGGCCCTTCCCAAACTCCTCTTTTTTTCTATTTATACACGTATGTCTCTCAATTTGAATATTTTGGATCTTCATAGATCACGGCACAATGCTTTGTGCAGTGGGATTACTCAGTATATATTTGTGGCATAAATGAACAATCATTATCTTTTAAACAATATTACAATAGCAGAGGAGTTTTATATTTTTGAAATTTTTCTAATACCGGTAATTTTTAAATAATAATTTTTTTCTAATAAAATGTCATTTTACTGAGAGAACACTTAACTTAAATAAACTGAAGCTTATCTTTTAAGGAAATTCATAGACTAACAGATCCTTTTGTTGTGGTACATGTAATGATTTATGTAATCTAGAATATTCTATTTTGGGGTAAAGATAGCTACTGGTATACAAATTCTTAGAAATTCAGTACCCATGGAAGAATAAACATGCATAGATGCCTTCAGGGGCTTAAAGCAAACAATCCAACATAATCTCCTGGGGATTATAGAGAAATATAAAATGATTCTTCATTATCAAATTTTTAGTTAATAAATGTATTAGATAAAACTAATAGTTATCTGTTTATAAACCAGCAAGCACTCATTTTATATGTTTCTGTGGAGCTTAACCAATATCCCAGAAATAAAGTTTCTGATTTGAAACTTTCTATAAATCTTATTTTATATAATTTATTAGCTATTAATATATAAATAACAATTTCATCATAAAACTATCTGCGTAAATGTATACTTACAGAGAGTTGAGGTTAACAAGATAATCAAATTGATTTGCTTGAATTTTCTGGATTGGATTATAGGAAAGATTCCTGTTTTAAAACAAAAACAAAAACAAAACAAAACAAAAAGACAGCAATAGGTCATTTCTAGAAACCACTTAAGTAAAGAAAAAATGTATCTGTTGAATTTGGGTTACTTCTAAACATTAACAAAAAATGTACCATAATAGAACTTTCCTCAGGGTTCATTAAGCATTTAAATAAATTAATGGAGAAACAAAACACTTAGGAAGTACTCTACAACTGTGTTAGTGATAGAAAGAGTTAAGACAACTTCAGCTTGAAAGTGGAGTTGTCAATAAATGGCTCCCACCCAGAGAGAAACCACACCTACTTCATATTTTGCCTAGGACCGGATGGGTTTTAAATAAAAGAAAAATAATCTTATTTGGTTAAAATTGGAATAGAATCACACTGGATACTTTTTACATAAGTATTATATCAAAAAGTGGTATATTGTATTATCAATTTGTGAAACAAAAGGAAAAGTAAATGCTATAGCTAGGAACAAAGAGGGAGATGAGAATGACAGTACAGCCTAATTTAAATGTGAAAAGTTTCAGAATCTTTATGAAACAACTGCTTGAAACAGAATCTCTGATTAAAGAGCGCCTCTCAGGGCAAGCTCTACATTTAAGATATTTATTCTAAGATAGACCTTTAGTCAGGCGGGAGAGGGGTACACTGCTGGGAGATGGTGATTACAGGAAGAAGAGAGGAATAACGACAGTGAAAAATGAACTGTATAAAAGAAACAAATCTAGGAATAAAAGGAAACTATCTTAACATAATAAAGACCATGAAAAAATAAAATATATATTAAAAAAAATAATTTAAAGGGGAAGCCGGGATGGCTCAGTGGGTTAGGCGCTCACTTTGCAGCGCCGGGGATCGGGGATTGAATCCCCGCCCCGGCCTGTGTGGAACCATATGCTGAACTGGGAGCTCCCCCAGTTCAGTTCTTTCTCTGTCTCTGTATCTCTCTCTCTCTCTCTCTCCTCTGTCAAAATAAATAAAAAAAATAAAATATATATTAAAAAAAAAGACCATGTAGGAAAGCCCACAGCCAATATCATACTCAGTGGTGAAAGGCCGAAAGCTTTTTCTGTTAAATCAGGAGCAAGGATCCGCTTTCCCTACTTCTATATAACATAGTTATGGAGCTCATAGCCAGAATAATTAGGCAAAAAAAAGAAAGAAAAGGCATCCAAATTGAAAAGGGAACAGTAAAATTATCTCTGTTCACAGATGGCATGGTCTTATGTGTAGAAAACCCATAAAGATTTCATCTCCTGCAAAAACAAAACAAAACAAAAAATCCCCAACAACAAAAAACTGTTAGAACTAATAAATTCAAAAAAGTTACCAAATACAAGACCAATGCACAAAAATCAAATGCATTTCTACACTAACAATGAATAATTCAAGATGAAATTAGGAAAACAATTCCATTTATAATAGCATCAGAAGGATAAAATACTTAGGAATAAACTGAATAAAGGTGAAAGATTTGGACTAGATAGATGCAAAAAAAAAAAATGATCGTTTACAAAGTTAACTGAGAATGAATCAGAGATCTAAGCATAAAAGCTAGAACTATGAAATCATTAGAAGAAAATATAAGAAAAAAGCTTCATGACATTAGATTAGGCAATGATTTCTTGTATATGACACAAAAAAGAAAAGGTAGAAAAATTGTACTATATCTAAATTAAAAATTGGACTATATCCACATGAAAGGATACTATCAACAGAGTGAAAAGGCAATCTACAGAATGGAAGAAAATATTTGCAAATAATATCTGAAAAGGATGTAATATCTGAAGTATACTAAGAATTCCTGCAACTCAATAATTACAATAAAAAAACAATTAAAAATGGGTAAAAGATGAATAAATATTCTCGAAGAAGATATACAAATGACCAATAAGCATATGAAGAGATGCTCACCATCATTTATCATTAGGGAAATGCAAATCAAAACCACAATGAGCTACCATTTCCTATCTGTTAGGATAACTATTATCAACAAAATAGAAAATAAAAAATGTTACTAAATATGTAGAGAAATAGAAACTTCTGTGTCCTGCTAGTGGGAATGTAAAATGGTATAGCCACAATGGAAAACACTATGGTGTTTCCTCAAAAATTTGAAAATAGAATTACTATGTGATGCAGGGACTCTATTTTTGAGGCTATATACCAAAAAAACTGAAAGCAAGGTCTTGAATTGATATTTGTACACCATGTTCACCAGAGTATCACTCACAATGGTTAAAGAGTGGAAACAACCCAAGTGTCCAACAGTGAGTGGATGAATGGATAAATACAATGTGGTGTATACACACAATGGATTATTATTCTGAACAATAGTAGTGATTGATTAATTATAAAATTAAATAAATATAATTAATGAATTAATATTATTGTTCAGAATAATAATATTCAGAAATTCTGACACATACTACAACATGAATGAACCTTGAAGACATGCTAAGTGAAATAAGCCAGTCACAAAAGGGCAAATAATGTGTGATTCCACCTTTACAGGGAACCCTGGATAGTCAAATTCATAGAGACAGAATATAAAGTGATGAGTATTAGTGTATCTGGGGACAATGGGAAGTTATTGTTTAATAGGTATGGAGCTTCAGTTTGGGAAGATAAAAAAGTCCTAGAGATAGGTGGTGATGATAGCTGCACAACAATGTGAATGTACTTAATGCCACCGAACGGTACACTTAAAAATAATTAAAATGTTGTGTATATTTTAACACAGTGTAAAACATAAAAGACATTTAAAAAATAAAGAAATTGAAGTGAAAAAATTTATATCAGTCTTACAATTTTGAGAGCTCCTTCAGATTCTTAAATACATGCGGTGAAAGATTTTCAATCTTATTACTTCCTAAATCCCTAGGGAAATAATTGCAAACATGTCATGTTATTTTCTTAAGACTATTAATTGTTCTGTAATTTATTAAGAAACCATTCTACCACTTTAACGATGCTATTAATGAGTTACCATATATTTCAGTGTTTAAGACAATACTTTCGTGTAAAAGTGTTAGACCAAAAATTGGTGGTTGTCTTATACATGGGAGTATCCTGTGTCTTGATTTCTAAATGTTGGGTTAGAAAAGTAGGGGCTGTCTTATACATGGGTGCATATCATACATGGAAAAATACAGTATATCAATTACTAGAAGTTTAAAAAATTTTTTAAATGGAGTAAAATGGGAAAAGATAAGAATATTTTGGGGAACCCGGGATGGCTCAGTGGGTTAAGTGCTCACTTTGCAGCACCTGGGACCGAGGATCGAATCCCGGCCCCGGCCCGTGTAGACCCATGTGCTGAACTGGGGAGTTCCCCCAGTTCAGTTCTCTCTCTGTCTCTGTCTCTCTCTCTCTCTCTCTCTGTCAAAAACAATTTAAAAAATGCATTTTCTTTAAAGAATATTTTATCCCATTTCATCACTCTCTGCGAGACAAATACTTGATGGTATCTGATATGGTTCTAATATGGATAATTTCCTAATTCAATTAATATATGTATTGTGTGCCTTCTCTTCCTTCCTTCTTCCCTCCCCCAATCCCTTCCTGTTTCCCCTCCCTTCTCTCCTTGTGTCAGAATAGGAATATGGTTTGGAGTTTTAATTTTTCTTTTGCTTAGGTTTCTTATGATTTTGCAATTGATGTGTATTCTTTCAGGAGCAAGTTTCTTTCATAGCTGATATATACTGGATCATGTATACTCACTCCTAGGGCAGGATATTTCATGTGTTACCTTGTGTGTGTATAGAGGTTGGGTTGCCTAACATGCTGTGACCTTGCAACTTAGTTGTAAGAAGATTTTTGATCATAGCAGCTTTGTTGTAGCTTTGACATCAGTAGCTCTCATAAGAAAGGCCTCAGATTTTTTGTAAACAAAGTAATGTTTCAATAGGCTTGACTTCTCCAATGTGATCATGAGCTACTCACTTTCACTACCCATGTCCAAGTCCCATTAGTTGCCACAGGGAGAGGTAAAGGAATAGATCTTTTTGTTATGTAAACAGAGTTCTTATAAGTAAAAAGTTAGATTATTCAACTTTGCAGCGCAGGATAGTTTTAGGTTGAATTTTTAAAACTAAAAATAAATAGCTAATATGATTTAATAAATATAAATGTCTTTGCTGGAAATGTTTTATTTTCACACTGTAAACTGAACCTTGAGGTTATTTTAGTTATTTACATATTTGTGGGTGAACTGTTTATGAAGATAGATGGTTCTGATTTGACAGCTAAAGTAATTTGTTCTAAAATTGATCCCTGTCTTTAAATACTTCACTAACTCACAGTTGCCTAAAAGAAAAAAGAAAAAATCGCCTAGTGTGACATAAAAGGTCTTTAAATATTAAAATACCTTGCCACTGTCTATCTTTATAGCTTAGTTTTTTACTACTTTCTATTCAGTCAAAATGACTTCCACCTTGGTCTGAATGCACCTCAATGTTCTAAGCTCCATGTTTTGCATGGTGCTTCCTTCTCCCTGTAATAAGCTTTCCTTCTTGTCCTTCTGATGAACTCCCAGTCATCCTTCAAGATTCTGCTCCAATGTCACTCCTCTGTGTCCAGGGAAGTTAGCTTTTCTCCTCTGTACTCCCTGTGGACACTTCTGTCATAGCACACATAGCACATATAACACATACATCATATGTAACATTACATTAAAACTGTTTCTGTACATATGTGCTCCTCTTCTGAAGGATGTGAGTTTTTTTAGTATAATAATCATAACTATTCATCTTGGGATACCCAGTATCGAGCTTAGTTTTGAACTAGCTATTTTTTTTAATTATTAAAATATAATTGCCATACAATATTATATAGTTTCACAAGTACAATATAGGTAAAATAGCTATTTTTTCTATCCCCAATTAGAAGACTATTAAGAGACTGAATCTGTCTGCTTCATATTTAGGTAAAAATGGTGGCACAATCAATTCTAGTTCCTTGTATTGGAAGCCAAGTAAAATATTGATTATATTAATGAGACGATGCAAAAAACATATTTAGAGTAGTCTACTATTCTAAACGCCATATATCATGGTCAAGTTCCTGAAAGGAATGCAGGATTTGATTATCAGAGCAAATTCTGACATATAGTTCCTACAACATGAATCATACAATGGGATACTGTTGGCCTAGATCCCAAGTGACATGTAAAATGACCATTTTTTCAGTTTCAGTTAGGAAAGTTGGTCTTAATTAGACTTGAGAGTCACATCTGATTGGGCTCAGGAAACACATTATCACCTAGAGTGTTAATTTTAAAAGGACAAATTAATTCGAGCATGTGGCAAAAATTTTCTGCCACTAGAACTAAAGTTTACTGTGACAAGTGAAACGTTGTTGCCAATTTATTTGCCCTCATTAACTCTGTTGATGTGATCAGTCCTGCAGGGGCAGAGAGTGTAGTCCAATCTTCTCTCAAAAGAAGAATCATCTTATTTTAGATCTAGGCCCATCCATTTAAAACCATCGCCCCTTAGAATACATGACATTTTCATCTGTGTAAATCTAATGTTTTCAGGCCAGCATTTAATATGAGATGGGGCAGGCTTTAAACAGAACTAATCCTTGGCCTTGGTTATTGTCTCTGCTGCATTTGTTGCCCTTTCTTTTACCTCTGAACCTGCATGAGCACTGGTTATGAACTGAATTTTTGTGTTCTGTGTTCACTGATGGCTACTGATACCCACATAAACCTGCACCTTACTACCACCATAAGGGTTAGGATTTAGAGGACTTGCCTTCTTAAATTCAGATAGTGGTTGCAAGTAGGATGAAACGAGGGGAAGTATGGAACCCTTGACTAATTTGTATTTTCCATGGCTAGATAAGGTCTTTGCATCACCTAAATAAGCCTCTCCCTACTACTGAGAATAAAATTATTTTCTATGTGTTGAAGATGTGGTTCAATTGCCAGATACAAGGAATTTTTATAAGAGCTGCTTGGTTCCACTATCTATGTGTTGAGATTTTCTTGCACATTTTGTGAATGATTGGTATTGCTTACCAAAAAATGTTTTAGGCTAATGATTATGAAAAGAATGTTGGGGTTTCTATAGCTTGCTTATTGCTTTGGAGTAGAATGCACTACTGTTTCCTGAAAAATGTTCCTGCTTGTGGTGTATGTATCAGTACACAGGTATGGTGTCCAGAGAAACATTGTAGTTATGTTTTTTCTTATTTATGAAAATATTTTAATTAATCAATGTTCTGCCCAGCTAATGGTCAAAACATGTAGTTCTGTCCACACTCCAGATATTTCCCAGAGAATACAAAATCAAACTAGCTGCAAACCCAAACTTTAGCAAAAATTGAACTGAAAAAATTGTTCTAAGAAATAAAAATTTGTCTGAAAGACATGTACTTCATCCATTGTTCTACACATATTTTATCCTGACAATCAGCTCCTCTGTGCTTTGGCCATAAAGCTTTGGTTTATCACAGAGTAGTTTAACGTTTTTTGGAATTATGTGTGTATGTCATTGATTTTTAAGAAAAAAATAAAACATTATATATATCTGATTTAATTAATCTCTCTCATTATTATAGATTGGGATATTACCCATGACAGTGTTTAATTTCTTTATGGATCTAAGAGTATCCTTTATTTTCAGAATCAGCAAAGGGGACTCCTTTTATGTTATAGTTTATGAATCCTAACTTTAGGAAACTTAAAAGACACATTTGCTGTCCCTCCAACACTGGAACAGAGTGGTATAGGAAGTATGTTATTCATTAATTTTACCCTAACTTTAGTCTCTGCATCTATGTGTTTCCCTTAGCTCACTTTCTTCAAATATTTATTTTATATTTTTCTTTAATGTACATTTTAATAAGCTATTGTAATTCCTTTGTGGCTTGAGGTATATATACTGGTAAGTTATGCTAGGAAAAGAGATAACAAATATTTCTTAATATATAGAAGCATATATGTGTAATAAGTATGAACTAAAACAGTAGAAAACATTTTTATTGATATATGTTTAATTAAACTCACAATTCTTTTAGATTCTGGAGAGGTGCAAAAACATTTTCCTTTATGTGATTAATTTTGTTTTTCTTCATTCTCCTGAAAGTAAAAAAGAAAAATACATTGTAGCTTCTCAAGGTAACCGGTAAATCAATTATTAGAGAGGAATTTAACAGTCTGCAAATACAAAGGTAATTATATATGGTGTACTTTTCACATCTAAATATTTTGAAATAGTATGATAAATTACCCAATCTAATTTTAATCTTAAATTTCCCATAGTGTCATTGTGATAATTCATGTATATTGTGAATCTGTGGCTATACTTAGTTTGTGCTGTAATAATTCTGGCCATGTGCTTCAGTTTAAAAAAACTTCAAGAGTGAACATTTGCCAGTTACTATGCAAGTTTATGCTTACTTCTGTTCACATAAATGATTCATTTTGTTTGTAAAGGTATATAGCATTATGTGAAAAAGATATAACATTACTTACAAAATAGTTAAATAACTGCAGGAAATAAAAGTCAAATTTCGTAAATTATGGATACGGTTGCCTTTCAAGTCCCTGAAACATAAAAATAAAAGATGACAAAACTAAATTTTAATCACAGACAGAAATAAATTGGTTAAGAATTATTTGCTTTCTGATAAAATCTTCTTCCATATACTGTTTACTTTCTATAATCTCACATGTAGTCACTTATATAGTAGTTGAGATAATAATTATATATATTTAATGTTCATTTTTTTTCTGTGATAGGAAAAAGTTTGAGTCATATCTGTGTCATGTATTCATGTGGGCCCATGTGTCATCCTGAGAAATGGGAAGAAAATGAGAAATCAAATTGAAAACCATTGTTATGGCAAATACTGGCAATTAACAAAGATTTAATAGTGGACTGCATTAAACATCTGTCAGAGTGACCAATGGCATTTTTCTAAGTGGTGTGACCTTATTTTGCTGCAGCCTACAGAAGATACTATCATTGCTGCAGAAGCTGCTACTGCCAAAACAATATTTAGCCTCGACCTCCCTCGTCTCAACACTGCCCAGGAAAAATTCTCAACAGCCTGTACCACTGGGAATACTGTTTGCTTTATTACACTGCCACACAGGCCAGTGTAGAGGGAGGCCAGTGTACAGGGACTGCCCTTGGCAGTCCACTGACAGTTCAGACTCCACTAGAGCTCCCCTGCTCTGTGATACTATGTCACCATCAGGGGCCTAGTCTGAGCAGCAAAATTTGTCAGCAATTTTGTTTCACCCATCTCTTTTTTTATCGTTATCACGAAGGAATTCTTTTATTGCACCTCGTTTACCTTATCATTACGTTTATAGTGAAAGTTTTAGAACAGAGTTAGCTGCTGTTAGGAATACTGTATACTTTCAAAAGTAAATGCTGGTCTTTAATCTACTCAGTCTACCCCAACACTTAGTTTACTGGGTCACCGTATAACAAAGAGCTATAGGAATAATAGCGACTCAAATGTATAAACTGAAGTGTGACACAGTTATAATACTAACATCTGCAAGGGGAACACGGGTGTCATTAATAGAAGTGTCAAGATTCTGTCAGCTATGCTACATCTATGTTGTATAATTTTGGGCACTTCAGTAAAAAGAAGACAATGAGAAATCAAAATATAATTGAAAGATCTGGATGTGAATGGTCTAGAAATCAAGTCAATTGAAGAAAAGGGTGTATTTAGAACAGAGAAGAACATAACAATGAAGATATATTTGAAGTCAGGACATTAAAGACAGCTTTTCTATGTTGCATCAGATTGCAAAATTAGATTTCCTGGTTGAAAGACAAAAAATTTCAAATTAAACTCACAATCTATGGTGTCCAGGACTAAGCTTTATCATCACTATAGGTATTTAACAGAGGCAATATGTGATAACTCAAGATTTTTGTAGACAGGATTTCTGTACTATGTAGAATATGGTATTAAAATCTTAAATCTTGATTCTAGATCACCTGTCTTAAGAAAAGTTTCTATTATTCTATTAAAAACTGAGCACTTATAGTACTCCTTTTTTTCTGATCACTGGGTTTGGCCTCTCATAATGTACTTTGTCAGTAAGAGACCCTTCTTTTTCCTACTTTACTGCTATGACCACAAATCTACCACCAGGTGGTGATGCTCTCTTAAACCTCACAAAATATCCTCAGGTGAGCCGATAGCTACTTATGTAACTTTCTTTTCTATTAAGCTAGCAAAAATATTTGTTAGTTATTAATTTACTAATTTGTAAAAATAGGTAGGAGGTACACATGGAGGCATAATTTAGGGATTTCTGATTAAACTGTTTGTTTAATTTTCAGTTTATTTTAACCTTGAGTGGTATATTTGCTTTGGCTTTTTTCCTGAAACGAGAGATTTTAGGCTGGGATACTCAGGGATCTGGTTTGCAGCATACCTATCAGTTGAGGCCTACAAACCTGCTTGTTTTCTAGATCCAAGCTATAAGGGAGATGATAAGGGGTGTTCTTACCTTTTGTCTATACCACTTTTCCAATGTGATAAGCCTTTGAACCTAACCATGTCATTCTTCCCTTTATACATGGCAGAACTGGCTCAAAATGAATATTGGTTCTTCCTGCTGAAGAATAACAGTAACAAAAAACAAAAACACCAAAACTCTGGCCTGTTGCTTTTCAACTTCCTCTCATATCCCCTAGTACTACTCTAAATATTTAATCTCCTTAACCTCTATGTCCAACTCTACCTTTTAAACATTTCTGGCTTCTATTTCACAGAGAAGATTGAGGTAATCAAGGAGGGGAAAGCCCTTGACTTTCTACCCCACAACTATAAACTTACCTGTAAATGTACCTGGTCTCCTTCTAGTCTCAAAGGAAGAGATGACCCTTCTCCTGCTTTAGGCTAATCCCTCCATCTGCTTTCTTGGGTTTGCTTTGTGTATGTGTATGTCCTAAAATATATGGTGAATTTTGGTGAATGTTCTTTGGGCATTCTTTGTTTGCAGGTTTATATCTATTAGGATTCAGTGCAGATACATACAACAGAGATCCAACTATAACAGCATAACAACACAAGAAATTTTTTGTCTTGTTTTGTTTTTAAGAAAAAGAATCTAGAATTAGGCAGTCCGGGGCTAGTATGGTAGTTTTACAGAGTCGTTAGAAACCCAAGGTCTTTCACATTCACTGTTCAGATGTACATGTCTTCGTGGTTCAAGATGATACTAAAGCTCAGTCATCATATTCATTTTTTTTTTTTTTTCTGGATAAGAAAGGAAAGGAAGAGTCTGACTTTTTTTCTGTAAGGTACTGTCCCTGAAGTTCCACACAATACTTCTTCCACCTCATTAATTAGAGCTCTCAAGTGGCTATCTCTTGAAGCAGGGATGTCTGGGAATATAGTATTTTAGCTGGGCATAGTGCTGTCCCAAATAAACCAGTCTTGTTATTGAGAAGGAACATTGCAGTTTGATATACATCAATTAGAGTATACTCATTAATTATGTTATATAGTTCTCCTTATTTTTTATGGTTTAATTTGATCTTTTATGGACTGAGAGAAGTGGATTATTACCTTTTACTGCTATATATGTCTGTTTTTCTTTATTGTTTTGGTTGTTACATGAATTTATTTGGTGCATATGAACTCACAATGTAATATTTTTTATTGGAAATTGCACACTATTGCATTTAAATGTCCTCCTTAGCGGGTTTAATGCAAATTGACCAGAATTCTACTTAAAGAATAGGAAGACTGCTTTTTCTTTGTTTGCATTGACGTGCATACTTTTGTACTCTTATTTTTAATATTTCTTACCACTTGCTTATAGTTGTATTTGTTTTTGTAAATAGTACTGAGTTAGGTTTTGCTTTGTGAGACAATTTGAAAATTCTTTTTTCTTTTCAATACATAAGTTTAACCCACTTATGTTTACTGATATATCTAATATATCCAATCTTAGACTGTTTTTTGAAAATATTGTTATATGGTTTTGTAGGTCAAAAAACATTCAACAAATGGTTTTTTAAAAAATATTTCTTTTAATATTTAAAAAGATATGTATACTCTATTAGTTGCATTAATAATTAAAACTTCACCTAATACCTTTCTCCTACCATATGATTTCGATCAGTTATACTCTTTTTTATTAACGTTGCCATTAGAAATGTCAAATATCCACATATTGGTAGACTCGTTGGTTTTAAATGATGTCACTTGAATCCTAGGTATTTTCTTTATAGTTGTATTCTTGTCATTTTACTCATTTTGAAACTGCTTACTCACTTATGATTATTATGTCTTCTTGATGAATTGACCCTTTTATCATTCTGTGATATCCCTTTTTATCCCTGGTGATAGTCTTTGTTCTGAAGTCTACTTTTTCCAATTTTAACCCAAACGCTGCAGCTTTTTTTTTTTTAATTAGTGTTGCATTTCTTATCTTTGTTTTTCACTATGTACTACCCCTATTTTCTCTGGTTGCCTTAAGTTTTTTTCTTTGTCTTTGATTTTCAACAGTTTGACTATAATGTATCTAGTCTCCCCACACCCTCCTCTTCAGCTTGGGTGTTTTGAGGTTCCTAGATTTGTGGTTTGCTGTATTTTATTAATTTTGAAAAATTCTTGGCTGTTATGTCTTCAGATATTTCCTCTACACTGTTCTACCTCTCTACTTTTTCTGTGACTGCACATTTATTAGACAATTCTATATTATTCCACACCTTTTGGATTCTCTGTTCTGTCTTTACTCTCTTTCCTCTTTTTGATTCAAATTGAAAGCTTTTTATTGACCTATCTTCAAAGTCATTGATTCTTTCCTCAATTAGTCTGCTGCTATGCCTCTTGAAGTACTACATCTTTGATGCTCTTTAATAGCCTCTATCTCTTGGCTGACACGTTCCATGTGTTCATGCATACTGTCTACCTTTTCCACTATATCATTTAATTATTCATATAAGTATTCTAATTTCCCTTTCTGGTGATTCTAACATCTGAGTTATCTCTGGGTCCGGTTTTGTTGATTGCTTCATCATTTGACAATGAATTTTTTTCTCTTATTCTTTTAGGGATGCGGTTTTCTCAGCATTGCTGTCGCCCCTGCCCCAGGAGCCCCAACCCAGGTGAGCACTACCCAGTACCCAGTGCTCTGTGACAGGGCAGATGCTGGACTGGAGAGGTTTTCCTGCTGCTTTCTCTGGAGCAGAATGGTTTTGGTTCCACCACTCCTCAGGAAGCAGTGGATCTACACGTGGTCCCTGGCTGCAGGAATATTATCTGCCCCTCTCCCAGTGGCTTAAACCTTTCCCTACGTAAAAGGGAAGCTACCAAGAAGGACTGTCTTTGGTTCCCTTACCTGCTCCTGATTTTACTTGTGAGCTCGTGGAGGAGGCCAGTGGAAAACACCCTGTTGGGAATAGCTAAGTCCCCTGAGTGTTGAATTTCCAGTTATTCTAATATGTTATAGTAGCCCACAGTCAACCTTTATAAGTTTATTAAAATTTTAGCAGCTTTTTATTCCTGATCAGTCACAGCCAGTGCTCTGCCAAAGGTGAAAGAGTGTATATATTTCATCTCTCCTGATCACTTTTTAGAACGCTGATAGATTTGAGAAAGTTATGATATAGATTCTAAAGTTCTCTCTCCAGGCAGAGAGGAAGCAATATTGTGGCTTTCTGTAGCCTAAATACAATATTGTTGGAATGGAATTATAATATAATATAATATACAGAAAAAATATATCTTTTATGACATTTTCTTTATAATTCCTATTATGTTCTTAAAATTGAGCCATGTTGACTGAAGTAGGGCTAGTTTACTCATTTTCATTGCTCTGTGTATGTATCACATTTCATTTTGCATCCTTTTCCATGTCTTCCCAGTACTTTGCTCCATGTTTCCTCCTTGTTTTCTATATTTTCAAATTCTTCATATTACCTTCTTTTGCCCATATATAAATGTGGTTAGTCTCATCTCAAAATAAGTTTACTTTCCTGTCTTGATCTTTCAGGTCACATTTGACTATTGCCCCATCTCTTCATATGCTTATTTATTACTTACATTTCTTCTTTTTAAAAATTTCCTATTTGGGGGAAGCTAGGATGGCTCAGTGGGTTAAGTGCTCACTTTGCAGCACCGGGGACCGAGGATCGAATCCCGGCCCCGGCCCGTGCGGACCCATGTGCCTAACTGGGGAGTTCCCCCAGTTCAGTTCTCTCTCTGTCTCTGTATCTCTCTCTCTCTCTGTCAAAACAATAAAAATTAAAAAAAAAAAATTAAAAAAAAATTTTCCTATTTTTATTAAAGCATTTAAAGTTATTATAATGCTTTGAAAAAACTATATTGAAGGTTCTAATAGGTTGTCTCTCATATATCTTGCAAGCATATCACCCTGGGCCACCATATGTCTTTTCAGTTTATATGTATTTTTCCACTAAATCAGAGTTAATCTTTTTTTTTCTTGTCAACACATTTATCAGATTTTCTACTTTCTACTTTACTAAATAATAGTCCATGTGCAAGGTAAAGATACTGTAATTAGTTTTAAAAGAAATGATTACTTACAAAGCAAACTTTATTATCACTAGCATTAAAATGGGGATAACTCTCCCTATCTGGAATGCATATAGAATGAGTTGTTTTGGATAGCTAAAATTTAAAAATGGTAATTTTAGTAATGAAATTTTTTAAAGTTCACTGCTTTAGTAATAAATCTTAATCATTTTTATTTTTACCTAAAATATGTATGTGATTGCCTTTTTAGAAGCAAAGGAAAAGTTTATTATTCTACAGGCATAATATCTCCCACATTTGCTTCTGGTCTCAATGCATGAATTTTTATTTGCTAATTTACTTGTATAAATGTTAATCAATTCTACTTTATTATGAAGGTTGAATTACCAAGCATGTAATAACTGTTAATGTATTCATTTCAACCAAAGTTTAATTACAACAAAGGATATTAAACTTAATTTGCTGTTTCCTAATGACTTTAGCTTGTCACCAGTCAGAATACTGCACTGTCATACCATGATGCCCTCTGGACGAAGTAGTGATTTGGGGATGTTTGTCTTCCCCTAAATTGTTCCAAACCTGTATGTTTTGAATTACTGTGTCTGCTTTTTATAGCATTTCTCATTCCTGCTTTTTTCAGGCTGATAGTTGTCCCTTATTACTAAAATCAATGTTTCTTACTCTAATTCCCCACTGCCCACTTGTAATTTGAGACTTTTAATCTATTGTGAACTTAGAAATTAAACAACAAAACTTTTGAGAATTTCTTACAAAATGAGAAACAAGGAAATTTTCATATATACTGCATATGCTATTTATTCATTGAACTTTTTATTAGTTATTTTGGTTATTTATTTCTTCATTTTTACCTGTATTTTATATAGGCAAATTTACTAGGTAACTGAGTTCTGAATAGGTAGAGTGATATTTATTTCCATAAGCAAAGCTGCCACATAATAAATTCCATGGAACATATTCTATTGTGATTAGACTTCAAAAATAAATTCTAAATATATTCTCATTGTGTACAATTTAGAAACTTTAGTATTTCTGTCCCAAATTAATACATGAATAGGTCTACAAGAGGGAGGGGGAGATGTTATATAGATACCATGACACCCCTTTGTCTTTCTTCTTGCCCACAAGATTTTCTTTTTCCTTTTTTCTTTTTAGATGTTTTATTTTGGTAAGAGTTTAGAGAAGTTAGTTTACATAATGAGGATGTTTAATAACAAAATCATGCTAAAGTAATTTGAGAAAATGTAACATGATATTAAAAGCTTATCATTAAAAAAACCCCTAATATCCAAATGAACTAGGCAGAACCAGAAAAGTTAGTTCAGATCTTTAAGAAAAGATACAGCAACTTACAGCCAGTGAAGTATAGGCATATGCTGACAAAGAGGTTTATCAGGCAAATGGGTAAGGATGTTATTCATCAGTGCTCTGAAAAAGAAAAAAAAAAATTTTTCCTAAATCATATTTTCTTAGTTCTTTTTTAAAAGTCAAACATGGTATTATCATTATTATTATGAAAACTTGAAAATCTATTAAGTTAGTTGTCTTTAATTTTTCACTGTGTTAAGTGCTGTTATATTTAAGTACTTGTTAGCAATAAAATTTGACAAATGATAGCTATCATATGGAGGGTGCAGTAGTGCTAGTTACTGAAAAACAGTCTATTCCTTTCAATAGTGGGTAGTAGAAAGGAAACAATTTTAAATAAATGTTATTTTTCTTTAGCAATACTGATATAGGGTAGTTAGTAGTGGTGTGCTTAAGAATATTTTGGTAAAATATGACAGTGAGGTTGTTTTCAGTTTTGATGGGCTGACATTGTAGAAGACAGAAGATCTTCTAAAAATTGTTAGAACTGCAATATAGCCTCATAAATTATAATTAAGAGATAGCTTTTAGTTGAAAAGCCTTTTTAAGGTTTTAACAATCCCAAATTTAATGCTATTCAACGTAAAGCCGTAATTTGTATTGTTTTTTCTTTCAATTAAAATATTTGCTTTAATTTTAGTACTTACAAGAGAATAAGAGAATTTAGTCCATAAAATGTTAGTGGGGAAATTCGACTGAGATGATTTTCTTCAATTAGCCTGTCAGCAGAAGAAAAGAATAGATTCACATATATTTTTAGAACATAAAAACCAACACTATAAAGTGGCACATAAATAAAACATACAGCCATTCTAGTTTGTGGAGATCTTCAAAAACACCCGGCCTCAAGAAGGTTATTCTGTTATAACTGAGATACCTGAAAAAAGAGAAATAACTATAATACATTTGTATTATCCTGATATCTTATAATAAAGAAAAGAAAAACAATAATCATCATCTTAATTTTTCTTCTAAAGTCTCCTCATCATGCCATTTTCCTTCCTTAGAATCTCTAAAAGTTCTTCACCATTTACATTTTTATGTCTAATTTTTAATTCTGTCACAATCAATCAATAAACTAAGCAATCGCTTAGCCATTCATGTTTTCATCTGTTCATCAAGTTGTTTTGAGGACCCACACCATAGCTATGTATATCTATACTAGGTACATTATCCTTTTCTTTGAGGGGCTTTGTGTCTAGAGAGAAGACAGCATGTGGACAGGTTGTTATAGCAACACAGGAAAAAGAGACGTGTATGGTTGTGCTGACTCTGCAGAGGACAAAGCGCCTGGCTTTGTGGATGAATGAGGAAACAGGAAGTCTTTACTAAAGGAGGCACAATAGAGAAGGTTCTTGGATGGAGACATGTCATTCATAAAACAAAGAGTAGATAGAAATTATTTTAGGCAGAGGAATTGCTTACTCAAAAGCAAGGGGTATAAAGAGAGAGTAACGAGTTAAGGGGTCACCAGGAAATTCAGTGTGGCCCCTCGTGAAGGGGCTGTGAGAAGAAACGAGAGATGAACCTGGGAGTCAGGCAGGGGCCTGTTCTGGAAATAAGGACACTGTAAGCCTTGATAAAGAGTTTGATCCCACTTTACCAACCCAACTTGACTTCTCACTCTTCTGCAGAGGGAACCAACTCTCTCTTCCTCTATAGTGATCTCTTGCATGTTTACTTCTACTTCAGTCTCTTCAGTGCAGCAATTCCATGCACTGAATCTGCTGCCAGACAGTTCTGATTTCTAGCTTTGTTACTTATATATAGTGTGACTGTACACAAGCAATTAACTTCTGAAAGCCTGTTTCCCCAACAATAAAATGGAGATAATATTGATAGCACTTACTTCATTGGGTTGTGTCAATAGTAACATTTGAGGCAATGCATCTCATAAGCACTGGCAAGTCACAAGCATTGAGTATCTATTATTTATTGTAACAATGTTTCTGTCCATGCTTCCCATTCCAGTATCTTTTCTCTTTTTTCTCACTGTGTATGATTCATATACAAGTATTCAAATTTCACTTCCACTAACACATGGACCACACTTATTTCTCTCTTTTCTCTGTTCTGAGAGACTTTAGAGTTGACATCCTGTAACATTACTCATGCCGGGAATCTCCCGTTCCACTACCAAGGTTGAATTCTGCTTTGGGGTAGTAAGGAATAACATTCTGTAATAGAACAACTTCATTCCCTCCCTTGCAAACCTGGAGACTCAGTTGGACACAGGAAGAGGTAAAGAATAGTGTCAACACTTCCCCTGAATACCTGAGGGGCTCCCTTAAAAGCCAGCGGAAACCCCCTATCTAAAGACATTTGATCCACCTCTGTACCCTATGTTTGTCTGTCTATCTCAGTTTTCTTCGGAGCCCATCTTCACTGTTCTGGACCTAAAATGATAATTCTGCTCAATGAATCATAATAACAGTTTTGGTCTGAAGAACACAGGCTTAGGATTTAATTAAGTAACCTCTTTCATCATTCTCTATTGTTCAGTGTATGTTAATATGTTCTACATCTTAGACAATAAAATTCTGGATAGTGATAGGAATGCCTCTCCTCAGTGGGAGCACAGTGCTCTACCTGAAACACTGAGGTATAAGCTGCTGGAAGACAGCACTTTTGACTTATCTCTCTATACCCTCCCTGCACCCCCATCCCTTCCCCATGATGTTTAGCTGAAGAAATGGCCCAATATAAGAACTAATGAATATTTTTGGATGAATGAAAAGCAAGTATCTAATGATTATCTGTGAACAACTGGAAGCCTGTGACATCTTCAGCACCCCTACAATATTCCAGGTCTATGAAAAAGAAAAAAGAAAAAAAAAAAAACAGGGAAAAATATGGAGGACACTTAAATTTACTCTCTAGGTCTGTACTACCTTTCATAGCCATTGAAAGTTAAAGTAAGTAGATGCTGTTCAATAATTGTTGAATAGTCATGGAGGAGGAGGGACATTGGAAAGAAAGGTAGTCAAGAACCTGATGAGAATGAGTCCAATATTGACTTTGGCTCATTTGCTAAGACATAAGAGAACAGGGATGGGAGAGAAGGAAAGAGGACATGGTTAATGTGATTAATGTTAGGTTTCTGAGTCTCTGGTGGCCTCCTTTCATTTTTCAAGTAAAATGGTTAGGTGACCTTCTTGACTCATTGACTCAATCCCCAACTCTGATACTACAAGCTAGGTATCTGCCTACAATGAGTTTCTTGGGTTAGGATAGAAAGCAAGGGGCCAGAAATAGAAATACAAGTAGTTGTTTATGTATGTGATTTTTGGTAATATTTTCATTCAATAACTTATTTGAGGTGTTAGGTTGAACTGCTTGGTAAAACTCATTGCAATGTACATTTTAGAAAGCTTGTTTTAAAAAGCTTTGCTCATATCCATGGGACACCAGTTCACACCCACTAAATTGGCTATTATAAAAACAACAATAACAAAACAAAACAAAACAAAACAAAACAAAAATCCCAGAAAATAAAAGTTGATGAAAATGTACAGGAATTGAACCCCTTGTGCATTGCTGGTGGAAAGGTCAAATGGTGCCCATGCTCTGGAAAACAGTATAGAAGTTCCTCAGAAAGTCAAACTTAGATTTACCTTGTGACCCAGCAATTCCACTTTTGGGTATACATCCATAAGAACTGAAAGTAAGGTCTCAAACAGGTATTTGTACATCCATGTTCATAGCAGCATTGTTCACAATAGCCCAAAGATGGAAACAACCCAAATGTCTATTGATGGATGGATGGATAAATAAAATTAATGGATGAATGGTAGATACATACAATGAAGTATTATTTAGCTTTCAAAAGGAAGGAAATTCTGACACATGCTGCAATGTGGATAAACCTTGAAGACATTGTGCTATGTGAATAAGTCTGACACAATAGAACATAATTATATGTCCACCCATATAGGATACATAGAGTAGTCAAATTAATAGAGACAGAAAGCAGAATGGTGGTTGTCAAGTGGATACATAGAGTAGTCAAATTAATAGAGACAGAAAGTAGAATGGTGGTTGTCAAATGGTGAGTTATTGTTTAATGGATACCATGTTTTAGTTGAGAAAGATGGAAAACTTCTGAAGATGCATGGTGGTGGTGGTTGCACAAAAATGTTAATGTACTTAACACCATTGAACCATACACTTAAAAAATGGTTAAAATAGTAAATTTTATTATATATATATTTACTATAATTAAAAAAAAGCTTTTACTTTTTTATCTGTACAGTGCTTTTATATAGTCATAAAAGCAGGATTGGTAAAAGAATAATAACTGGGGAAGTCTTTAGTTTTCTCCTTCATAAATTTTAATTATCATCTGACTTTAAGTCATTCAGTCATCATTCCTATCACCATGGCTCATGTATATTGAGTTCTTAATATGTGGCAGGCACAATGTACCTCTTTGTTCCAGTAGATGTTCTAATTTGTCCTTTACAACAACAATGAGGTAGGTACTACTATAGTTTGTATTTTACAGTAGAGGAAATGCTAGCCAGGAAAATAAATTGCTCAAGTTCACTCAGTGAAGTGAGTGATGAAGTCAGGGTTCAGAACCCCATCTGACTCAGAATCCCACGCTCTTAGCTACAATGCTGTGAGCCTGTTCAGCTCTCTGCACATCTCCTAGGCATTGCTGTGGGCAGGAAGGGCTGGTACAGAGTGGAGTGGGCCAGGCTGACAGACCACTGTGGAATGGACACAGTAATTGCACTGGTACTTACAGTTTAGTAAGATTGTGTAGTCCTCGGAAAGCATAGATGGATATGTATCTAATCTTATTGTTTTGCAGGCACCTGCGAAAATGATTATTAAAAGAAAAACATAATGAAACATACTTTCAGTTTTGCAAGATGAAAAGAGTTCTGTGGCTGGATGGGGGTGATGGTAACACAACAATGTACATACTTAATGCCTCTGAGTGAACACTTAAAAGTAGTTAAGATGGTACATTTATATCATCTGTTTTTTACCACAATTAATATTTTAAATTAAAAATGATAAACTTAATGGAATAATTTGGTGAAACTGGAAATCATATAACTTTGTTTTGCTACTAAATTCATGTCTGATTAGGCTGGTTTTCTATTTAGAAATACTAGTTATAAAAGTGAACAAGTAAC